>WSFP011460324.1:0-18924 GCA_009831015.1 Picea engelmannii | reverse complement strand
CAAAACACAGAAGACACACAATACAAGAGAGACACAGATTTACGTGGTTCACCCAGTGTGGGCTACGTCCACCAGAGAAATTGCTAGGTCCTTCCTTTATTATTATCCAGCAAATGAAGGGATACAACCTACAGAAAAACCCGTTGTAACTTCCTCTTATTCCTCTCACAGTCTCCTCTCTTAGAATACAATATTCACCATCATCCATAGCCACAATACATTTCCCTCATAAAAGAGGGTTGCCTTCTAGGGAAAAAAACCCTAACATAATCTCTACCGTTAGATCTATGACCTTATAATGAACGGTCCAGATTTACAATGAAATTACAATATACTTTTACAAGGCAATTTTTCCTTCGGGGGCTTCGCCCCCAAACCCCTGCTGAGGGCCCGCTTGCCCACAGACCCCCCAACCGGGGGGATGTACCCCCCGGACCCCGCAGAGGGGGTACCCCCCTCTGCACTCCCCCGCGTGGAAGAGTGTACATACTTCTGGGGTGTAAATACTTCATGGGGTATAAACACGGTTGAAAGCAAGGACCTCTAAATCAGGAAGATAATCAGGCTCCACAACCAACATAGACCACTTTACCGGTACTACCAGTAGTGTCTCCACCGTTTCAGACCAATTGTTGGTTGGTTCTCACTTGATCCTTCCTCTCTATATGGCCCATTCTATGGTCCCACGAGCTACCACAACTTCTACCATAAATGTGGTTGTTACCCAAGATCTGATTGGAACACCAATTCCATCTAGACCAAATCCATCAGTACCTCTTGGGCATTGATACCTGAATACTTTCATTTCTATCCCTACCCAGGTTCCATCTAGAGGTTCTATAATTTGTATTCCTCATGGGTACAATGCTGTTGTTTTTTTTGTTCCTACACCTTCCCAGGTTCTCTTCGAAGGGCCTTATGTTCCTCCTCCACCTTTTCTTGGAGGATCTAGCCCTAGTGGCTCCAACCCGCTTGGAGGCACCAGTCTTTCTATCACTTTTGGTTTCCAAATTCCTATTAGAGTTCAACCTCAGGCTGGGGGAAAACTTCAATTTGGTGGTCAACCTTAGATTGGGGCACAATCTAAACTTGGGGGGAAACCTTAGGCTGGATTCCATAACCCACTTTATGGACAAAACACGCCTGGATCACAATTTCAACTTTGAAACCATCGTTTCCAAGGGAATCCACAATCGTCTAGGGGGAAACATCCTCAAGTTAACTCTTTGGTACCCCCTAACTTTGGTCAACCGTATCCAGGTTCCTTGAATCCCACTTGGGGTCAGGGCGTTCAATATAGTGTTCCTTTCCAAGGGAACCCCTCTACCCAACCCAACCTTACGGGCTATAAGCCTCAAAATCCTCCAAAACCGAGTCTGTCAGGACTGTCTAATTATTTGTAGACTGCTTACGGTCCTAATGGTATACCTACAGGACTTCCCCCTCAAATATATCAATTTCCACAAGTGAACCGACAGTTTCCTTTCCTGGCCACTTTGTATTTACCTAATCTATCTAGGATTTTGAATGATCCTATATTACATTCTCCTTATTGGCCCGTCATACCAACCAAGTTACCGTCTGACATTCCTAAATTTGAAATTTCGGCAGGAGAAGATCAAAATAATCATGTTATGAATTTTCATATGTGGTGTTCATTGAAAGCCTTGATGGATGAATCCATCAGATTATGAATTTTCCAACGGACTCTTACAGATTCGACAGCAAAATGGTACATCACATTACTACGAGGTTTATTCAACGACTTTAACACCCTAGCCATGGGCTTTCTGACACATTACCAGCTACCAATTCAATACGAGACATGACCCAAAATTTTGATTTCTTTCAAGCAATCCTCGTCCACTCATATCTTCGATCACATTCATGAGTGGACGAGAAGAAGACGTTTAATCAAAGTTCCTCTTCCTGATTAACTATTAGCCGATTGGTTTTCCAAATCACTCATTGGACCTATCGATCATGATGTCTCCATGGGAGGTTTTTTCACTGAAGAGAAGGCAATTAGTCGTGCTCAATATCTTGATCTTGTTTATTCACAAACAAGCACAATATATAATTTGATCCTTGACACTCCTCGTCCTTCCACCAACCCTACCCCAACCCCTCCAGCATCTTCCCATGTTGTTGATGGTGTGATTAACATCTTTCATGATGAGACCCAGTCTTCACATGCCAATCACACCAATCCCAAATCTAATAATTCCAATGCACAAAGTACTCCTACTCCTTCCACCAGGAAGATTGCTGAAGTTAATTATGTTCAATCCACGGCTGCCGGGAAAAATACAAATAAAAAGAAAGGGAAGGGTAAGAAAAAGGAGGACAAGAATAATAATCCACAATCTGATAAAGCCAAAACACAAACCACTGATGAGAAAGATAAACGTAAACCTCGTTATTCTTTCCTTATTTGTGGTGATGATCATTACATGAAAGATTGTCCAAGATGTGTCGAAGTTACTAAGTTCCTCCAAGGGACCGAGAAACCGTACCTACACCTATCATTTTTTCACAACCTTTCCCTTCTCAACAACAAGCTTGATTGGTCATTCATGACCAATCTTCTCCTTCTACCTCGTCTTATGTCCTTATGTGTACTAACGATTCTAAAAAGAACGAATTTGCAGTCGCAAATCAAGCCAAAGATTAATCTCTGTCAAAATAGAAAGTTAATGATATACCACCTTTGTTGGTTCAACCTTCTCCCCCAACTTCACCTCCCAATGGTCCTATTCATCTCGAAAGACTGGGTATTGGTACATTTTTTCACCCTCCTCCTAAGGGCGTTGTTCGAAAGTCTACATTCAACCCTCATGCCGGTGCTGCCAAAAACTAAAATATTGTAGAATACCTTTCACAAGCACCCTCTGCGATGTCAGATATTGAAGTCCTTCAAATTTTCCCAACTCAACAGAAGGCACTTTTAAATTCCATCGGTGGAATTGATCCCATAGATACTAATCTCATAATATTTGACTTGGAAGATCATGCTCCATGGCTTCCTCTTCACTTAGATCCAAGTTGTTGTTGAAAAAAATAATATATATAGAATAGTTATCAATGAAGGAGCCTTGACTTGCATCATTTCCATCACTTGTTGGAAATCCATTGGCCCTCCTACCCTCACCGAATCACACAATACATGTAAGGCCTTCAATGGTACAGTATTTAAACCCTACGGTGTTCTTCCCTACTTGTCTATTATGTTGAAAGGTAAATCGGTCAATGTTGAGGTTGAGGTCTTCGATGCACCTCTTGATTATAAACTTTTACTTGGTTGTAGCTGGATCGATTCCATGTGTGTAGTTGTGTCTACCCTTTTTCGTGTGGTACGTTTCCCACATCAAGGAAAGGTCGTTACTATTGACCAAATGACCTTCTTTAATTATGATTCTCGTACTAGCGATGTTCCTTTCATTTCGAAGACACCTCCTAGTTATGAGAATGTCAGCATGGGTCTTTTGAAAGATTCAACTTTTATGGGTACTTTTCCAATCCCACCACCCGATATCCCCCCTCCTTTTGTTGCCTCTATTAACATGATATCCACCACTATTCATGAAATCCCTGAGTCATATGACCCATGGGTAGTACCCAGCCCTGGTGATTACCTTCGTTATGGAAACCAGATGCCTTTAAGTTTAGTCAAATATTCTTACCAAGTTATTCAATCAGCAACCCCCTTCTCTCCTTCTCTCTGTGATTTATCTCTTGATATGTTTCTCGTGATTTTTCCTACGGACGAGATGATCATTTATATCATGTCTACAGAAGAAACTCCTTGGGATGATGGGCATCATCGCTCCATTCTCTTCCTCAAACGTGACACCATAGAGATTTACCAACATATTTCAACATCGTTGACCGTTGTTGTTATTTCTTCAGTTCCCAAGTCAAGGCATGATGTTTTCTATGAAGGGAACTTAAGAAACATTTCCCCTATCATCCCTCTCGACATATACATTAAACCCGGAGTCATGGAGAATGTCCATATTGGGGCCTCCTATTCTACTGATGAGGTCCACATGTATAAATCCATTTTCCAAGAATTTCACGATGTTTTCTCCTGGAGTTACAAAGAGATGCCATGTATTGATCCTGATATCATTATGCACGAAATTAAGACATACCCGGATGCTAAACCCATTTGACAGAGACTTCTCCCAGTACATCTACGCAAAGCTATTGCTATCAATATTGAGGTGGAAAAAATTCTTAAAGCTGGCTTTGTTTATCTCGTGGCCTTGACTGATTGGGTATCCAATCTAGTTCTGGTGAATAAGAAACAAGGTACCATTTTCGTTTGTGTAGATTAGAGGGACATCAATAAGGCTTGTCCTAAGGAAAATTACTCGTCCCCCTTCATTGACCAGATCTTCGATGACTGTGCTGGAAATGAAATCTTCTCTTTGATGGATGTTTTCCTTGACTATAATCAAATTAATATTTTACCCGCGGACCAACACAAGACTACTTTTATTTTCCCTTGGGGAACCTTTTCTTACTGAAAATTACCCTTTGGTCTCAAGAATGTTGGCACTACTTTTTAGTGCGCTATGTATTATTCTTTCCAAGACATTAAGCACATTTTGAAACCCTATCTTGATGATCTATCGGTGCATTCCATGCGTCACCAAGATCACCCGACAAATTTGAGGGCAATTTTGGTATGTTGTTTTTATTACCATATCCGCTTAAACCCACACAAATGTGTCTTTTGTGGGGAGTCCGACCGACTACTTGGTTTTATTGTTTTGATACACGGGATTTGTGTAGACCCTTTGTAGGTTGAGGCTATCCTTAATATACCTCCTCCTTCCACACTCCGCCAGCTCCAAAGTTTGCAAGGGAAGGAAAACATTTTACGTTGTTTCATCCCCAATTACGCTGAACTGACAAAAGGAATCACTCGGCTACTCAAGAAAGGCTATTTGTTTGTATGGGACAATACTACTAACAAAGCCTTTTAATCTTTGAAACTTGCCTTAACTCGTACACCATTACTGTTTCCCCCTAACTATAGTCGGGATTACTTCCTCTACTTAGCCACTTCAGACTCTACCATTTCCATAGTCTTAGTCCAAGAGGATGATTCACATGATCAACATGTCATACACTATTTGAGTCGGAGTCTCACCACTACCGAGACCAAATACTTACATGTGGAGAAACTGGCCTTGGAAGTTGTTCAAGTTGTCCAACATTTTCGTCGTTATATCTTATTACGCAGAACAACCATTATTTCTGATTGGAACCCTATGCAACATATTCTTATGCGACAATTTATAGGGGGAAAGTACTCCAAATGGATAATGATTCTCTAGGAGTTTGACTTGGAGTTTGAATGCGCTAAGTCTAGGAAATCTTTGGTTTTCATTGAACTGATATGTGATCTTCCCTCCACTGAGACATAAAAGGTGACAGAGGATTCCTTTCCTAATGAATCCCTTTTTCTTATCAGTTTTGATGACATATTGATCCAGATTATTTTCGGCACGAGATGAGAGCAGAGATATAATAAATAAATGCACAGAGATATTGTAAGAGAGACAACAATATAACAGAGATATAGCGGAAATAACAAGAGTCACAGATATACAGTAATACACAATTTCTATTAATGAAATAAATGTACAGAGACTGTAAAATACAGAGTGAAAGACTCGCTAGAATGGTGGTAGCTTATCTCTGAGAAGAGATGTGACGACTACTCGCATTCTCCAGAAGATCATTACCATGAGGCTCTGAAGGCCCTTTTACAATAAACAGGAATGCTAAAAGTCCTAGACATCCAAAAATCTAACCCTGGGAGATGAAGCGCCAAAAGTCATGTGGGCCCCGTTTGGGTAAGTTGGTACATCAACTTCTCGGGGTCGTAACTTTTGCATACGATCTCCGTTTTAGGCGTATGATAGCCCATTGGAAAGATCTATCCGAGGACTAAAACATTTGTGACAAAATTTCATGATGAAATTTTGCATACCCCAAAAAACATCGTTTAGGGCCTCAAAACGGCTCCAGAAGTTCAGGACTTGAAAAACTGCTAAAAATAGTAAATTGCCAAAATTGCCAGAAAGTCGTTTTGAGCCATTTGGAAAAGGTGGGTGGCCACCGATATCCACCTGGATCACATATGGTATAGAGATTTTATTATCTATCTCCAGACTCAAAATTTTCGTCCCGATCTATCTAGTACAGATCATCGTCACATACGCTATCAAGCTCAAAAATACATCATTCTCGGTGATACCCTTTATCGCTGCAATATTGATTCCATTTTCCAACGATGTCTCACTTATGACGAAGTTGAGAAATCTTTGAATGACTATCACTCTGGATCATGTGGTGGTCATATGTTTGGGTATGCCACTGCCCAAAAGATCTTATGAGTGAGTTATTTCTGGCCTTCTTTGTTCAAAGACTGCATCATTGTTGTTAAGAAATACCATGCTTTACAAACTTATAATAACAAAATAAGATCTCATCCTGCTCCCTTACATCCTGTAGTTTCCATTGGTCCATTTTCCAAATGGGGCATTGACTTCATGACATGTAACCCTCACTCGATCGGGGGGCATGGATACATCATTCTAGCTATGAATTATCTCACTAAATGGGTCGAGGCGATGCCTACATTTGACAACACCAGGAAAACTGTAGCATTTTTCATATTCAATCATATCATTATTCGGTTTGGTATCCCTCTAGCTATCGTTACTAATCACGGTAGTCATTTTTGGAATTTCATGATGTCCAAACTTAGTGAAAAGTTGGGTCTTCGCCATGAAAACTGAACCCCCTATTACCCACAAGCCAATGGCCAAGTTGAAGCAATCAACAAAGTTCTCATTACTATGATTCGACATATGATAGGAACTCATAAGACAAGTTGGAACACAATTTTGTTCTCATCACTATGGAACTATTAGACATTTGTCAAGTCTGCCATGGGATTTACACCTTTCCATCTATTTTATGGTATCGAGGCTATCTTGTCGATTCAATGTGAAATACCATCTTTGAAAGTGGTCATTGAACTTCTCCCCAATACCTTTGCTGAAGAGGAGCGTCTTTTGTATTTAATGCAACTAGACAAAACCCGTCGCAATGCCGCCCTAGTTATTGAAACTCGGAAGAAATGTGTTAAAGCCCAATACGAAAAGCATGTCAAGCCATGTTTTTTTTTTCTAAAGGTGATCTAGTTCTCCTTTACGAACAAGATCATGATTTTATAGGGGTTGGTAAACTCGAGGCCATGTGGCAAGGTCCTTACATTGTCAAATGTGTGTTGGATAAGGAGATTATGAGCTAGTTGATTGTGATGGAATCCCTTTGAGTGAACCTAGAAATGGGCTTTACTTAAAGAAGTACTATGCTTAAGTTATTTTCGCATGACTTCTTGTAATTTTAGTGTATCATACTCTAGTGTGATTTTTTCATTGTTTGGTTTCAACCTTCAGTTGCTTACCTTGCATTGTGCTTGGTTTCCAGATGTCAGTGTCTTTACTACCCTACATTGGCTTCACTGATGGCACTAGTCACAACATTCAGAACTTGGCATCTACTGCTTGGGAAATCTATGCACCTACAGATGAATTGATTAGTCTAATTGTTGTTTTCCTTGGTTGTGCAACCAACAATATTGCGGAATACAATGCAGTCATCGAATTATTGAATGATGTTGTTTCACTTGGAATCTGTCATCTCGTTGTATGACTTGATTCGTAGTTAGTAGTCTCACAGTTGAGTAATGTCTACTCCATTCGAAGTCCTACATTATTAAGGGTATATTTACGAATTCTCCTCTTGGAACATTATTTTGATTACATTGAATATCAACACATTCCTAGATGCCTAAATACATTAATAGACACATTATCCAATTATGTGTTAGAAAGACATTTGAGAAATTTATAAAATCCAATCATACTTTGTACATACAATAAGCAAGACGGTAGAAGCCTCACATATATATAATGATAAAAGTGTTACAATTTTGTTTTTTGTCCGAAGACCAAAATATCAAAAATGTGAAGCACATGGCTTCATATACAAATAGAACATCAAGGATGATTCTCTCTATAACATGTGACTGACCGCTCTAACTTGCAAAGCATTCGACCGATGGAAGAAAATACACCCATTGTATGTCGCTGATAATGCCTCGGGATATCGTCGATAGAGGCATCCAAGATGTTCATTGTAAGCCCCTCTAGATTCTACTCCAAAATCTCATAGTCAATAGAAACTATTCTTGCTACGTCATCTCTCTCCCCTCGCCTCTGGATGGGGAATGATCTTGGAGGTCGGTAAGGTCCCATGTCTGCATCATCAAAAAATAATTTGATTAGGTATTAGATAAATAACACATAAAAACATTTTATATTAAAAATCACAAAAACATTATAAAAACAAAATTTACTTCTTACATATGTCCCCCCATTGGCGACCCTTAGGAAGAACGAAGTCTGGGTCACCTCGAAAGTCTACACCGACATAAGCATAATCATCTACCATAAGCATCTGGGTCCTCAACCAGTCAAAGAAAACATCATTATGTTTGACGATAGGACCAATCACGTGTCCTGCCATGAGGTCGACCCACCTCTTCATTCTTGGATCCTGTGCGATAGGTATACCCCACTCTACATGTAAGCGTAAATATGGGACCCTCGCTAGGAAGAAGGACACCAAAATCAAACCGTATCCAAATTTTTTCACGTCACCATTCCTGCACTTGGTTAATTGTTTTTTCATGCTTCTAAGAACCTTGTCGCACCAGTTGAAACACTGAGGCTCCACGCATTCCAATGCATACTGGAAGTATCTCTAAAGATCCATATGGGTAGATTCACTCCCTTCCATGCATGTGATAGTGTAGAGGACATTCTGTAGTGGTAATTCATGGACATCCTTTAATTTAGTGACTTTGTCGCTATGTTTCTGAGTATCGGGTACGCAATGTTCACTAATATAGTGACTCATGGGCTTGCCACCTCCTTTGCTACCTGTCAATGTAACTAGGGCCCCACGATAAGAAAAATCATTCAAGAAATAGATATCCTCAATATCTGTCATCGGTATTTGTGCCCGCACACAGATTTCCTATTGGTTCACATCCTACATGTGAAATAAGTATTCTAGTAACCTCAATTGGGCCCTCATGCCCTGGATTTTGACAAATTTTAGTATTCCACAGTGCTGGAGGGAATTTACTATTCTGAAGTTATTCCCGACAATGTAATATTCCTCCTCATGCTCTCTCTCTCTCTCTCGACATTGCATCAATTTTTACCATGAATATCTGCAATGGAACATAAAAGAGGGATCAACATCTTCATCTCTCCCCTGGAAACTTTTTATTTGCAGATACATCTAAAATTCTTTTTTGATTTGCGCACGTCGCAGGCCAACATGTCATACAATGCAGACTCGTTGTAGGCCAGCTTAAAGGCCTCCTGCGATGACCCTGGGTCGTCGCAGGGCACGATACAGGGCGCCTACGATGACCTTCGTGCACAAGTAACCTTGAAAATGCAACCCAAAAATCCATTTCTAACCAATGAAAAGAAAAACTTAATCCATGAAAAGTTGAAGGAGATGAAAATTACCTGTCCTGCAAAGACCATTCGCCAAATGATCAATTGTGCCTCCTACAATCCACAGTGGAAACTTGAGGTAAAATGGGGGTTTTGGGAACAAATTTTGGGTGGAGTAACAATGAAATGGTAAAAATAAGTTTTTACCCATACTTATTATTTTTTTACTTTTTCATTTTTATTTTTATACTATTATATATTTTCCATCTAAACCCAAATGTTTTAACGACATTGCAAGTGCTTTTTTTTTTTCAGATGAAAAACCTAGGAGTGCATAATTGAACAATGATACGTCCTTTGGTTTTCTTTTATACCTTTTTCTCATGTACAAATCCTTTTATAGTTTTTTAGGAAAAACTTCGAGCTTAGGTTTTGTTCCTTCTCATGCTCATAAATCAATGAGAATGTAACCAAGTATACTTTTGTTTTCTTTTCATTCTCGTAATGGTAACACGAAAAATGAAACCCACAGAGTATCCTTTAAGCTCTTTTCACACTCCGTAAAAATGAAAATATTGTCAAGCGACCTTGTTCTTTTCACGCTCATAAAATCATTTGAAGAAAACATTTGATGAGTAATAGGTTATCACTTTTTTGGTCTCATCAGATAAACTTACGAAAAATGAACTTGTGGATTCCTCTTTAAGTGTTTTTTATACTCTCTAGACATGAAAAAAACCCGAGTTTAATCTCTTTCGACTCATTAAACAAACATCAAAAGAGCCATATGGGACCAAACCACTCCTTCTTAGGGTTCATTAAAAGTACTCTAAGGGACTCGTTTGAAGGATG
The DNA here is from genome assembly GCA_009831015.1 of Picea engelmannii. Lineage (NCBI taxonomy): Eukaryota > Viridiplantae > Streptophyta > Pinopsida > Pinales > Pinaceae > Picea > Picea engelmannii. The sequence goes on along the minus strand of WSFP011460324.1, from coordinate 8,509 downwards.
AGCTTACATAAACAAGAATATGTTATCCTCCTCAAGCTTGCATAAAAATAAAGAGGTACTCTCCAGAGATGGTGGGGGGGAATTTTGGAAAGAAATGTCTCTATGTATCTGTGTTAGTGGCAGTAATATTTTCTCTTGAACATGACACCCCCTTCATCATTGTATCCGGGTTGGGAAATCCATTAGTCTTTTGTTCAACCATCCACATCTCCATATGTTGGGTCTTCCTTGATTCAATTATGCCAAGACCATTGTCGCGTCACTCATATGTTCAAGACAATTCCATCCTTAATAGGCCTTCTATCAAGTCAACCATCTGCAGTTGTAAATATTCTTCCATGACCGGCTTCCCTGTTTCAGTTTCGAATCACTTCATACTCTGATCTATCTCAAATATGTTACTTATTTTGAGTCATTGATGGGGGATATATCAAGTCCCTCCTGTGATGAGTCTTTTCCTATCGAATTCATCTCATCATCCAGGAACAAGACTTAGACATCATTCAGTGCCTTAGAGCCTGCATGCCTCAATGGTAGGTTTCTTCGCTTTCGATAGTGGGTTCACATCATTGGCCCCTAATTGGAATATTCCCTCGAGTGTTTGAATTCAAATCCTTTATTCACACCCATGGGATTGTACTGGGGTACCTTGGGATCCATTGACATCAATGGTGATTTCCCTCGCACTTGTTAACGGTTCTCACCATTGACCGGTAATCAAGTTTTTTCTACCATGTTCAACTTCAACTCCTATAATTGCATGGTTAGATTCATACTTAGTGATGACAAAAATGAATAACCTGGGTTATACCATTTTGTGGCCAGGATACGATGGAGTATTCATGATTTTTATTGACACATAAATTCACTTTGTATGTCTCGTGGCTATGTATGAATTTGAGTAATTTTAGAGCATAGATCCATAGTGTATTATGGGTGGCTATTCTGATTCACCTTGACATGGATCCACAATGTATATTTAGTGGCCATGAATCATTTAAAACTTTGTAATATGAGTATGGGAATGCCTACCTCAGACAATGGTATATTATTATGTTGATGCTTGACTATTTGCAGGTTCCCGACTGGTGTGCTCTTTGTTTCTGACACACACATTGTACAAAGTATTTCAGCTATCACGAGTTCCAGCCTTATACTTTGGGGGGAATTTTATTAGACATTATTTTTTTCATCATAGTGATCCATTGACAAAATGTGTTCATGTTCCAAAAATATCCTTTCTCCATGAGGAAAGTGACTGGATTTCTCTTCTAAAAAACCCCATTAAGGAAGGTCATCATAGTCTTCACCATAAGCAGGGTGTGACAATGCCTGATCGTCACACTCTTCCCTAAAACTATTTTGTGACGTCTCCGCAAGATTCTCCATAGCTGGGGTGCGACGATGTCAAAGGGATAAGAAAAGGTCGACCTTCATGAAAGTTCTAGAAGGGGATATTCTAGAAGATGAGGTGGCATCTGTATGGCTGGGATCCTACTCGCTTCTCTGATTTGGTGGGATCATACTAATCTCTTTAACCATCTCTATTTCCCCTATATAAAGAATTATTTCTCATGGAAAAGGGAAGGCTTATTCAAACAATATTATTATTGAATAGGCTAAGAATTGGATGAGGAATTCTACTTCAGTCCATGCTCGAGGGCCTCATTTAAGTTTATCATGTCATTGTGGATATTCTTCATTAAAGGTTGGAGCAAGTGCGTGTGTTGGAGAAAAGGGTCATCGGAAGGGGACCTTGCAAAATCAAGGCTTTGGTTGTAATCTTCACTTTCATTATTTATAATATAGTGATATGTTTCTTTCCCATAAAACTCTCTTTGTTTTATTGTCTGATTCCTTGATCACATGCACAAGTTCTCGCTGAGTATATTATATTTTTTTCACTTTGGTTGGCTTGTGTTCCCTTGTAGATCCAATATCATAGGAGCACTGGAGTGGAGCTAGGATAACAATGACAAGAGGAAGCAATATTTAAATGGTACGTTTCGCATCTCTTATTAAATAGTAAACTCAATGATTAGATCTTAGGGAAAGCCTCATATTTTGTTTTGTTTTGTTCTAGATCTAGGTGGATCTAGGGATATCTATTTATGTCTGAATTTAATGATAAGTCCCATAACAATTAGGAATGGTGCACTTCGAGTCAAAGTAGAGGAACCTAGGAGAGGTTCGTGGATAAACATCGACAAAATTCGGGTTGTAACTTCCAATCTTGTTATCAATAAAAGTTAAACTTCTTATCCTAGATCCTTATGTCTTTAATTTTATATTTATAAATGGTTTACATGAGTATATAACACTTTATATGATCTTGGTAGTTATGCATATGTTTTCATATTGTTTTCTTTAAAGTTGTTTCATGCCAACATTGGGAGGAGGCCCGCAATCTAGGAACGAACAACGACAGGAAGGGATCTACTGCAAACAGAAGGACTTAATGTACATAATTTGATGCTCTCTCCCTTCCCTTAATTATCATTAGGTCTTGTTGGATTTGGGTAGAATAGAAGCATTTATGTATTTTAAGGTGTCAAGGCTCTGCCTAGTCGCTAGACCTATATTAGGGGGACTTTTCCCCATAGTACCAGACTGTATATATTTTTTTTAAATAACCCTACCACAGTGAGCCTTTTTTTGAGTGAAATTGTGTGCACCAATCCATTAGTATTTAAGTAGCGCACTGTAGTATATATTTTTTTGAAATAAACCTACCACAGTGCCATATTTTACAAATCATCGGTGTGTCCATAGTATAAAACACACCGGTGCATTATGTATTTATAAAATTACCATAAAAAAACATTCACTAAAACCTCCTCCCACTCGCCTTCGCTAGTGTCCGACGCTATAAACTAATTTTTGGGATATTTTTATAGGGGATTCTGCCAAAACCTCTGCTGGAGGGTATTTTCCTTGTAGTGTACTCACCTCTCCACTAGCACAAGTGGGGAAACCCTAAGAAATATAGTTTGTGATATTCTTTAAAAATAGAGTGGTGGTAGGTTGTCAATGACAATTTACTAGTAGATTTTCACTAGTAATTTCCAACCATCAAATCAACCCAACAAAAATAAGAAATATTGAGAACCTCACAACAAAATTCCCCTTAAATTGCTCCCAAAATATCTTCAACCAAGCTTGGAGGGGAAATCCCACAACTCTATCCATGTCACTTTTTTCCTATAAACCTCCTAGTATTATTGGCTTCCTCCTTAAATAAATCCTAATTAGGGTGCACATAATGAAAATCATGAAGGCTTTGATAAATTATATCAAGAGTAAGCTTCCTCCTTGAATAAATCCTATTGAGGATGCACATAATGAAGTTCATGAAAGGTTTGATAAATTGTATCAAGAATCATTGAGATTGTCTTAAGGCTAAGGTAGAACTCCCAAATCTTGATAAAAACCCTAGCATAACCTTTCCTCTCTCCGCATGAGTGCTCGACAATAAATGGTAAAATTATTCATAATAGTGGCACTTATACCGTTTTCCTTCATTGTGTTAAGGAAAACCTAAACAAAATTTAAAGTTTTGTTTTAAGTATGACTTAAAGATAACTTAAAATTATGTTTATAACTTTTTACTAACTTGGGAATTCTTAAATTATGTTCAATTATAACCTTTTAATAACTTGGGGATTCTTTTATTAAGGCCAAGTTGTTCATAGCTTAAATAAAATGTCAATTCAAGTTTCAATGTGTCTTTTGGTCACTTTCATTCTTGGACAATGCTTCAAATATGTAGAACTTGTTTGATGCTCCAATGAGGGAGGGAATTCATATTCTAAGGATTTGTTTCACTACTACCTGATGTAGATGTTCTTCTCATTTGACGACTACATGTTGTAATAAATTCTTATTCTAGGTGGTCCATTTAATGTTTATCTTCCATTCACATGGTTTTGGATCCTAGTTTTAACGTGGAAATGACACTCAAATATATATGAAGGCCAAATGTAACCTCATGATAAAATCTATCTCGGGTCATCAATGTGTGACTCACAAAGGATGGCTCGATATGTGGTATATTGGTTTAAAAGGAGATACAAATGGTATGAGAGTAAACAAGTGGAAATCAATTTCCCTCATCTTTCCTTGGAATATTTTGGGGACCAAAATCCTCCCAATGGGGAGGTGTGATATGAATCAGATATGCATTAAAATATACAATGGTTAATGGCTCAAATAAACACAAAGTGATAAAACAATCATGAAATTTTGGTAAAGGTGATGGTTATATAAGCATGTGATTAGGTAGGAGATGCAGATGACAGTGTCAAGGGCCCCACACTCAATTAACCAACCACCACAAATCCACATAATTCCATGTTTCGAAAGTAAGCATTGAGAGATTAAAATAAAAAAATTAGGATAGAAATAAAAATAAAGCAAACATGCATTGTAACACTAAAAGAAAAATAAAAATAAAAGAAGACAAGCACTAGGGTTGGAGGAGCTAATGGGGATGCTTGGCCTTCTAGCCAACCCAACAGAGCCTACTCTATCTATAAACTCATGCACAACAAAGGAGAATAGATTGTTTGGTAGACAATAGAAGGAATATTATATATTGATTCCTATGATGTGAGTCGGAATGATCCAAAAATCTAGACTCCAGTGTAAACCTTGTTGAGTAAGGTTGGTTTTCATTGATGTCAACCCTTGAAGAAAGTTCAGTAGTGAATTATGGTAGCACAAAGGTTTGGGTAATGGAACCAAGGTTGTTTCATGTATAATGGTATGAGTTTTAATATATTTGAAGGTAATACTACTCTATATGGATACTACATGTCATTCCATTATCGGTGGTATGTGGAATGCTACATAACTCCTCATGGTTAGAGAGTTATGGCCATGAGAAGTTGGAGAACCTAGGTTTGGGTAATGGACCCAAGTTTGTTTGATGGATAATGGTATGAGCTTTGATATATTTGAAGGTAATAATTTTCTATATGGATAGTACACGTCATTCCATTTCTGGTGGTATGTGGAACACCACATAACTCCTCACGGTTTGAGAGTTATGGCCTTACGAAGTTGGAGGACCCTCATATGTCATCGAGAAGCCCCAAAAGGCAATGTAGTCAAAGTGGTTTAAGAGAATTTAGAAAGTAAATAATAAAGTGAAATGATGAGTGTACTATAATTAAAAGTGAGTACAAAAGAAATTATTTAAATAATAAATTTAATGGAGAAATTAGAAGTAGGTTAACCCTAAAATAAGGAAAATGGGCAAAGTGACCTAGAAGATGCTTCTAAGGAAGCTACTTGGAGAGTATAAATAAGAGGAAAGTCTCCCTGATTTTATATCACACTTGAGAATATTGAATATCTACATGTGACTGAGGTAACCAAAGGATATCTAAGCCAAATTTCAGAGAGAAGGTGAAGTAAGGAAGGCCGAAATTGAAGGGAGGATAAATTATTTTGATGATGCTTTCTAAGGTATGTTATTTACAGGTCATCTCACCATTTTCGCAATAAATTGTTTTCTAGAATGATTCAGAACCTGAAATTGATATTCCATTGAGGAAACATATCCAAGTATCTATGGTACAAATTTCAGCTTGTGGGTCATTTTATTTTTGGAGTTACACACTATGGAAAATAGGGTTTGTGGCTAGTCCGAAAACTAGTCTAAAACAGGTGTTTTGGGTAAAAATGTCATAACTTATTCATAACAGATCCAACTTTTGTAAAACAAAATGTGTTGGTTATATTATAGTATTTATTATGCATTTTAAACTTTTCAGATCCATACAAAAAAAATTATGTGTGGGGCACGTTCTACAAGGTCACTCTCTAGAATAAGCCAGAATTCAACAATGTATGTTATTTTTTATATAACTGCTTTTATGAGAGGTTCCAAGCAATGAAACACGGAGGAATTGCATAAAAAACACCGAAGAACATTATGTACTATTTTCATATCTTTATTCATTACATGTACATAGTTATGATTATTTCAAATTAGGGTTATTGACTAATCCAAAACTAGTCATGTGAGAAAATACTAGTCTCTTGTTGTTAAAGTTAAGGAAGGTTTGTAGGTTGAGGTACAGGTTGGTGCATGGTTTATGCACTTTTTTATGGTACATGTTGATTGCAGGTTGAAGTACAGTTTGGTGCATGGTTTATGCACTTGTTTATGGTACAGGTTGATTACAAGTTGTTTGGTACAGGTTGGTGCATGGTTGGTGCACTTGTTTATGGTATAGTTTGATTACAGGTTGAGGTACATGTAGATGCATGGTTGATGCATGTTTAGGTTATTGGTAGAAGTTGAATACAGGCTAGTGGTACAGGTTGGTACAGTTGTACAGTATTATATCTCACAGTGACAGTGTGACAATGGTTCCATCATTCTACTTATACTTCAGGGCAGTTGGACGAGCCAAGGATAGGTGGTTTTAGCCACCTTCCGGTTGTAGCCAGAGAACTTAGGGGGTATCCTTATTCTTGTTGTAGCCAGATAATTGGGGACTTGGAGCTTCCCTCAGGTTGTAGCCTGAGAAATTAGGGGGTAGGAGCCTGCTTCCAGTTGCAACTAGAAAACAAATGAAGTTGGTGCTTCCAATGAATGTAATTCCTCAAGACATATAAGAAAAAGAATTGTGTGCTTTTCTCCCACTTTGGGTTTCCACGTAAAACACTGGTGTACTATGTATGTGTACGATTGTTCATTTGTTCATTTCTTATTTACTCTGCATTTATTGGATGATAATTCTACATTGATATAACACTTGGATTATATGGTTAAAAATGATTAAATTTCTCTATTACTAATTCACCCCCCCTCTTAGTAATCCAACAATTGGTATCATAGTAGGTTCCTTCAGAAATCCGTTTAACCACTGAAAGGTAGATCATGGAGAGCAACAAATTGTATAAAAATGGAATACCATAGTTTAATGGACATAAGTATGCATTTTGGAGAATAAGGATGAAACATATATCCAGGCACATAGATTTGAATTTTGGCAATCAATTGTATATGGATACATTGCACCAACAATTCCACCAACAAATGACAAAGAAGTGAAACTCGGTCAGAGTAACTCCAAAGCCAAAAATGCACTTCTAAATGGTCTTAGTGAAACGATATTCACCAAATTTGCACATTGTAAATCTGCTAAAGAGATTTGGGAAAAACTTCAAAATATTTATGAAGGAGATTTAAAAGTCAAAGAAACAAAGCTTCAAACTTATAGAGGTCAATTTGAAGAACTTAATATGAAGGAAGATGAGAATATTACATCTTAAATTTTATGAGTTGATGAAATAGTAAATGCAATCATAGGATTGGGAGAAGAAATCAAAGAATCTGTAATTGTTCAAAAGGTACTGATATCTCTTCCTATGAGATTTGACCCTAAGACATCCACACTAGAATAAAGATCATATCTAAACTCAATAAGCATGGACAAATTACATGGAATCTTCACAGCATATAAAATGAGAACTGAATAGGAAAATCTAGATATAAAAGAAGAAACCTTCAAAGCATCCAAAAGGTCAAAGCAAAAGGGAAAGAAAAATGAAGAACATAGCAGCAACAATGATGTCTTGGAAGATGATGAAGAAGTGGCAAACTTTGTCAAAAGACTAAATAAGAGAACCGACAGTAGGTATAGAGGTAAGCTTCCTTTAATTTTTTTAAATGTGATGGTATTGGCCATTTTGCTAACAAATGTCCTCATAAAAAAAAGAGAAATGATGAATATTACTCAAAAGGAAAACAAACATATAAAGGAAAAATAACCACAAAGAAACTTTTCAAGAAAGGCTTATGCACCAAAGAGGACATATAGTCATCAGATGAAGATCAAGTCAGTGACAGTGAGACAAAAAGAGTTCTATTCATGGAAATAGAATACTCTGATAAAGAAGATTATGAAGAACAATATGAAGAAGCTGAAGAAGAATATGAAGAAGTCGAAGATGTAACGAACCTCCTCTTTGCGACAACCGTTTAGTGACAGGTGCAAATTTTTTTTTTGTGTTACGGTGTGTGCGCGCGAAGAAGTAACAACACACATAACTGCGCAACGCAAACATTTAGCGACACGTAAGCCTAACTGATAAATACGACTGACCTCCCGCCCGTCCTACCCTGCAAGGTTAGGACCTCCAAGACACATAAGCAACGCTCAAGCCCGGTTTCCCATCGTCTTTAACCATTTAAGGTCTCAGGGCTGGCGACTGTTCTGAGGAACATGGAGGTGTCTACATCCCACCCGACACAACCGACCAAAACTAAATGAACACAATCAAGTACAACATAAATAGGATAAACCAATACGCCCCTTGCGGATGGCGTGTGATAAGAGGACTCCGACAATAACCCAAATTCAATCATTATTTAAATGAACAACAACCTTCATTGCAAACTCTGAATAATTAAAGCATATAAATCAGGGCATTCCCCTGAGTATGTCTTATCAATGTCAAGAGACTACACCAACATCACTGTAAGCTAACCATA
>WSFP011460309.1:0-18926 GCA_009831015.1 Picea engelmannii | reverse complement strand
TGCGTCTCGTTCGTTTGTACCTCTTAGGACATTTTTTAACTCAGGTTTCCAGGTCAGAGTTCATACCTTAGTAGTTTGCCGCATTTACAGCCAGAGGACTATTTACTTATTACCTTTTTGGTAAGTATTTATCCTGATTATCCGTACAGATTACCCCTGTAGTGTAGTGGATCTCTAGAGTCCATGACGTTGTTCCTGTGAATAAAATGACCTGATAATTGTCAGACGCTTTTTGTGAACTGCTAGATTTGAGCTATTTTGTATTTGCATTTTCTGAATTTTTTTTTTTTACTTACCGAAAGCAACGTAACTATAAGAGAAACGTGAAAACAAACTGGTATGTACAATGAAAATTCGAAAACATATTACTGCATGTAGTGTTTAAGGTATCGCCCATTCACAGGGGCGCTTAGAATGTCTCCATTGAGATTTTCTAGTGAAAAGACATTTTCTCCTTTTGAGGCCGAGACTCTATAAGGGCCAGACCAAATCGAATCGAATTTGCCATGTTTGCCCATGTCTTCTCTTCTGGCTTCCCATTTTAGTACCAGATCTCCAGGGAGGAAATCTCTATCCTTAGCCTTCTGATCAAACAAAGCCTTCATCTTATCTTGATATCTCTGCAACTTTTCATTTACTTTGGTCCTATTTTGCTGAACTTCGACCAACTGGTTTGCTCTCCTAGTAATGTCATTAGGTTCTTCGTTTGAATTTTGCCAAATTTTCATTACAGGCAGAGCAAGATTTATTGGTAAAATAATATCGGTGCCATAAACCATCTCAAAATGGGACATTCCAATCGCCCTTTTGGTACTTATCCTGTTGGCCCATAGAGCGTATTTCAAATGAATATGCCACGTCTTCTTGTTGTCAGTCAATATTTTTTTTATCATGGTTGTTGGACTTTTGTTAGATGATTCAGCTAAAGCATTGCCCTATGGATAATAAGCTGTGGAGTGGCCTAATATGATGTTGAATTTTTGGCAAAAGTTTATCATAGCCATCGATTTAAACGCTTGTGCATTGTCGGTGACTATCTTTCGGGGACAGCCGAATCTGGATAAAATATTTTCCTCTAGAAAATTGATTACAACTACATTAGTTGCGTTTCTCGTGGGAATAGCTTCCACCCACTTAGTAAAATAGTCCGTTGCGATTAGAATCCACCTGTGTTGAGCACTGGAATGTGGGTGAATCTCTTCGATAAAATCGAGGCCCCACTGCTGAAAAGGAGCTTCGGTGTTAACTGGAATTAGAGGTAAAGCTGGGACTTTCTGTTTACTTGTAAACAACTGACAGGGAACACAAGTTCGGACTTTGGTGTTTACATCTGTGAAAAGTTTGGGCCAGCAATATCCATCTCTTAAGATTTTATAAGCTGTGGCTCGCCAAGCGTGGTGTCCTCCACACACTCCCTCATGAAACTCATCTATAACCTTTTCAGTTTTGGTCTCGACTAAACATCTCAGTAGGAAACCCAGGGGATCCTTCCAATATAATTTTCCGTCTACAATACAATATTTTATAGCATGTAGCTTCAATGTCCTGGCTTTAGATGGGGTTAGTTCACTGGGACATTGAAGAGTCAATAGGTAAGAAACAATATCGCGGTACCAACCTGAAGAAGAAAACCTGTCTTCTATGGCAACCGTAGATGTAGCGAAGTCGAGTTCATTTATCTCTAGAAAATCTTCATCTTCTTGCAGCTGATTGATTCCAAGTGCCTGCAAGTTGGATTCGGCTAACAGCTTAGCCAGACCTTGGCCTTTAATGAGTTTTGTTGGTTTGACTTCAAGATCTAACTCCTGAATATTGGCTAGCCATCTGCCTCTTCTCCCATCACTATCTGGCTGAACTAGTATGTCTTTGATAGAGCTTGTAGGAACGTAGGCTATGATCTTCGAATGTAATACGTACGTTCTGAAGGCCTTGAGAGCCTTTACCATTGCATAAGCTTGTTTTTCTAGTATATTATATTTCAACTCCACATCTCTCATACTTTTACTGAAAAAATCAATGGGTTGTTCAAAACCTTCTTCGTTTTTCTATAACAATACAACTGCAATAGTGTGTTCGTAAGCGAAGGAAAAAATCAGAAATTCTTTTGTGTAATCAGGACTTGCTAAGACTGGTGCTTCGTTGATAACTTTCTTGATTCATTGAAAGGATGCTTTCGCTTCGCTTGTCCACTTCGTCTCACTATTCTTTTTTAACATATCTGTGATCAGTTTCACAATTTCGGCGAAGTTAGGGATGAATCTTCTCAAGAAATTTATTTTTCCTAAGAAAGATTGAATTTCTTTTACATTCCTAGGGATATTTATGGTATCTATTGCTTCAATTCTTTTGGGATCGAGTTTGATTTCGTCTTTAGACACTAGATGACCTAATAGCTTACCTTCTTGCATAACAAAATGAGAATTTTTGGGATTAAGGGATAAACCAAATTTACGACATTTCTCAAAGGTTTGCTTCAGGTGTACTAAATGTTCTGCATCAGATTTTGAAAAAACAGTCAGATCATCGAGATAGATGACAACGAATTTATCTCTCTCACCCACGAAGGCGATGTCCATGGCTCGCTGGAAGGTTGCACCTGCATTCATCAAACCGAAAGGCATTTTATCGTACATGAAGGTACCCCAAGGAGTAGTGAAAGCCGTTTTTTCTTTATCATCTTGGTCTACTGCGATCTGATTGTAACCTGAAAAACCATCAATCATTGACATTCTGTTAGCTCCAACTACTTTCTCTAAGACGTGGTCCATCTTAGGCAACGGGTAATTGTCTTTGAGTGATGATCGGTTCAGGTTTCTAAAATCAACGCAGTTTGATTTCACCATTTTTCTTTCTTACTGGGACTAGATTAGCTACCCACTCGGAATATCTTAGTGGGACGATGATTTTGGCGACTAAGAGTTTTTTTACTTCTTTTTCTATTACTGGTAGCAGAATAGGGTTTATCTGTCCGAGTTTCTGTTTAAAAGGCTTGACACCAGGTTTCAAAGGAATTTTATGTTCGATTATAGAAGTATCATAAGTTTTCAATTCGTCGTAAGACCAAGCGAAAATGTCTTTATACTTTCTAAGCAACTCAACTTATTTACTTTTGTTTTTTGGGGACAGGTATTTGGATAGTTTCACCAACCGAGGGTTTTCTTTGGTACCTATGTCACAGTACTCAACCTCTTCAAGTTGAGGTTGTAAGGTAGATCTTAATGGGATATCGTCTTGATTAAATAACCTTTCCAAGGGAATCAGGTCCTTGGGGATCTGGTTATTTTTTAGAATAAGCATTCGATGATTGGCGATCTTATCGTGGAATTCCTGGGGGTCTTCCCCTTCCTACATTATCCAAACAGGATCATTTTGGTTTTCTTGGTCGGTATGAGTTTCGGCAAACTTGTCTATCGATTCTAAAAATTTACGTAATTGTTCATCATCCTCAAAAACTTGCCAGTGTTGTATGTTATTGGGTATGGAAGGTCGGTGTCTCATTTGTATATGGTATTTTAGTTTGAAAGTGGTGGTAGGTGTGAAGGTTGAAGCTGCTTTGGCTAACGCATCGGCCTGTTGGTTTTCAGTTCTTGGAATGTAGTGAACTTTGACAGAGGAGAACACATTTTCGATCAGATCCCAGACGCAATTCCTGTAAGACCTCAGCCTATGATGTTTGGCCTGGTACTGTCGGTTTACCTGTTTTACGATTAGCTCAGCATCACCAAAGATTTCGAGGGTTTTATCTTCATTCTCCTAGCAGCTTCTAACCCTAATACTAAGGCTTCATACTTACATACATTATTAGTGTGGTCCACATTCCATTGTAGTCTATAGGAAAAGGGAATTACAAATTGATTGTCAGGGGCCACAAGAAGTGCCCCAGCTCCAGCTCCAAGGCAAGATGAAGCGCCGTAAAAAAACATCTTCCACACACCAGTGCTATATACATTTTTTTTATTTTTTTCTGTTTCTGTTTTTTCTTCTGTACTACTTTCATCTATACCTAAAACAATATCATCATCAATGGATAAAATACAATTACCTAGATCCTGATCAACAATATATACATGGTGGTTATTCGGGTTGCGCGGATCACTTATCGTGTGTTGGCGTCAGAAGTCACTCCTGGATTGCAGCAGGAGTAAGTCTGAGGCCCATCAGTTTATGTCACTATTTGTTGATAAAGGGTGATGAACAGAATTAAACTCAGAACAATATCGTTCTAACTCAGAAATTAGGCCAGGCATGCACAAGCAGATGAGGTCTTGGTTCAATTTTAGGCAGTAAGTTGTAATAAGGGTGAGTAGGAGGAAGACTTTCGTGAGGAAATGTGAAGGGCTGCTGTAGGCATCATGCTTCCAACAACCTATAGAAGAAAGCTTTGAACACAAGAACCTCTTATATTCAAAAGTGAAAACACTAAAAGAACATAACAAAATTATAATAAATCCTTTATCATAACATAGTCACGACGATTCATGTGAATCATTCAATCATGAATCCTTTTAGTATGAGATCGAAACAAGATGAAAAAGAGAGTTGCCTTACATTAAACAAGGAAATTTCATATACAGATACATAGCCAGGAAAACCAATGCTTCATTAAAACATTACAGTTGGGAGATCTACTCTACCATCCATTCCTACATAAATACAAAAATTGAGTATATATACTTAGGGAAATTCGCCACCTTTGCAGCAGGAAGGTAGCTGAGACATTAAAGTCCAAATTAGTGTGTGCAGGCTCCTCAGTCAAACCTGGACGAAACTCTTTCATTAGACGCCACCTTAACTTAGCATGGCTCTTGTAGGGGGACCTCCATACAAGGGTACCACGGGTTGATTGCTCCATGCCTTTTCGACGTCCTCCATTTATGAGTTGAGCTGAGGTCTCAACCACCTGCTCAATATTCATTCACTGCTTCTTCCATGGAGGATGGTCGAGACTGAAAACATAAAGAGAGACCTTGTGTCTTTTGAAATCCCGGTAGCTGGAACGCCGAAATGGCTCTTGGGCGCTTTTCGAATTTCGCGTTTCGGAGTTTCTCGATGCAGTGGAAGAGAGAGACCCTGTGTCCTTTGAAGTCCAGGTAGCCGAAATGCCGAAATGGCTCCTGTGCGCTTTTTCACATTTCGCGTTTCGGGGTTTCGAAATGCAATGGAAGAGCAACCCTTTGTCCTTTGAAGGCCCGGTAGCCGAAATGGCTCCTGGGCGCTTTTTCGCATTTCGCGTTTCAGAGTTTCTCGAAATGCAGTGGAAAAGCAACCCCTTGTCCTTTGAAGTCCTGGTAGCTGAAATGCCGAAATGGCTCCTGGGCGCTTTTCGCATTTTGCGCTTCGGGGTTTCGAAATGCAGTGGAAGAACAACACTTTGTCCTTTGAAGTCTCAGTAGCCGAAATGCCGAAATGGCTCATCATTTCATGATTTTGGCCATAAGAGATGAGCTCATGCGCCAGACCTCGTGCAACTCTGCGACTCAAACTTATTCGATGACCGTCGATCTACTCCATCTATGGATCCTCATCGTTGAAAACAAAATGCCCGCTCGCTTGATTTTAAGCCCGAAATGGACTTCTTCTGTGTGCTGCGCTCGACGCTCATGACTTGCAAGAATTGGCACTAACATTAGGCTCCATGGGGGATAGAGTCATCCCTGCGATGCTCTAAGAACTCCTTTTGCAGTTCCAGTTGCCTTATGTTGGGCTATGGAGTCATTTATTAAGATGAAAATAAATAGAAAAACAATAAAGACAATATTTACAAAAACAGAGGAGCCGTCTAAGGCTCAAACAAAACATTTCTCCAGGAAATGCCCATTTACTGGGCTGCTAAAGACTTCTTCACCCTCCAAATCCTACAACCTGTACGTGTTATTTAAGAATACTTCAGAGATTTTGAAGGGCCGATTCAGAGGGCATCAAACTTGCTGTGTTTGCCCCTATCCTGCTTGGGCGCATCCCACTTAAGCACCAAATCTCCCAGCTCGAATTCCTCCTTCTTGACCTTCCTGTCAAAGGCCTGCTTGATCTTTTGCTGATGATTGTGAGATATGTCCATCACCTGCTCCCTGATCTGTTGCACTTCCACCACTTGATGAATTCTTCTGACCATATGGTCTGGCTCTCCTTCATGATCTTGAAAGAATTTAGCTACAGGTAAAGCGAGCTGAGTGGGAAACACAACCTCCGTCCCATAAACAAGTTGAAAAGGTGAGGTGCCCAGGCACTTCTTTGTTGTCACTCGATCGATCCATAGAGCGAATTTGAGCTTTGAATCCCAGGCCCTCTTATTGTCTTCCAATAATCTTTTAATGACTTTGATTAGACTTTTATTGGAATATTCTGCCAGTCCATTTCCTTGAGGATAATAGGGAGTGGAGTGAATTAGTGAAATCTTGAACTGCTCACAGAACTTAACCAGAGGCTCAAACTTGAAAGAAGCAACATTATCAGTGACAATTCTGCTGGGACAACCAAATTTGGCTATGATGTCCTCCAAGAAGCTGATAATTACCTTGTGCGAAGCACTCCTGGTGGGGGCAACTTCTATCCACTTGGTGAAATAGTTTATTGCAGTCAGGATCCATCTATGCTGGCCACTTGAAGGAGGATGAATTTCCCCAATGAAGTCCAACCCTCATTGTTGAAAGGGCGCTGAAGCTACTACAGGCTTTAGTGACAGAGATTTGAGCTGCTGCTTTCCTGAGAACCTTTGGCATTTGATGTAAGCTCTGACTTCTCTGCAGACATCAGTGAATAAGGTGGGCCAGTAGTACCCAGCCCTGAGAATTTTGTGGGCTATGGTCTTCCAAAAATGATGCCCTCCATAAAGGCTGCTATGTAAATCAAACATAACTTTCTGGGCTTCCTGTGGGTTCAGACACCTCAGAAACACCCCTAGAGGATCTCTCCAATGCAAGACTTGGTCAATAAGGCAATATCTAACCGCCTTGAGCTTTAAAGCTCTTGCCTTGCTTTTTCCCATTCCATTAGGAGACTTCAACTCTTGCAGAAAGTACAAAATGTCTCTGTACCAGGTGCATTCTGCTAGTGATAAGCCACCCTGAGAGCTTTTGCTGGGCGACTCAGCTTACTAATTTCCTGAGCAAGCGTTGATGAAGCTAACCCCCAAGGCCTTTCAATTAGATTCAGCCAGCAGCTTGGCTAAACCCTACCCTTTTACCAACTTGGTGGGCTTTATCTCCAGGTCAAACTCCAGGATCTTGGCAATCCATTTACCTCTTCTCCCATCTATGTTAGGCTGTATAAGGATGTATTTCACAGAGGCTAAAGGAACGTATGCAGTCACTCTTGAGTGCAAGACATAGACTCTGAAAGCTTTGAGATATTTCACCAAGGCATAGGCCTGCTTCTCCATGATCTCATACCTGATTTCTGCATTTCTTAATGCCTTACTGAAGAAGGAAATGGGTTGCTCTCGCCCTTCCTCATTTTTATGCAATAAGACCGCTGCTACTGTATCAAAAGAAGCAAAAGAAAAAATTAGGAAATCCTTGGAATAATCAGGACTGATCAACATAGGTGCCTCAGTCAATGCCCTTTTTATTTGGACAAAATATTCCCTGGGTTCAGCAGTCCATCTTACTTCGTTTCCCCTTCTGAGCATGGCTGTGATGTGTTTCACCAACTCAGCAAAATTTGAGACGAACCTCCTCGGAAAGTTAATCTTCCCTAAAAAAGCATGAACTTCCTTTCTAGACCTGGGAAGTGACGGGGTCTGAATCGTCTCTACTATGCTGGGATCAATTCTCACTCCCTCTGTTGATACTATATGGCCTAACAACTTCCCCTCCTTCATAGCAAACACAAATTTCTTGGGATTTAAGGAAAGGCCAAACCTTTGGCATTTCAAGAAAACTTTCCTCAAGTGACAGTGGTGCTCCTTATCAAACCTGGAGAAGATTGTGATATCATCCAGATAGATCACCAAAAACTGATCTTTCTCCTCGATGAAGGCTATGTCCATAGCTCATTGAAATGTTGCTCCTGCATTCATTAATTCAAAAGACATTTTGGCATACATGAATGTGCCCCAAGGAGTGGTGAAGGCTGTTTTTTCGCTATCCTCAGTCATGACTGATATCTGATTATAGCCAGAAAAACCATCAATCATGGATATCCTAGATGCACCAGTTACCCTTTGAAATATGTGTTCCATGTTGGGCAAGGGATAGTTGTCTTTCTTTGAGCTCCTGTTCAGGTTCCTGAAATCGACGCAGAGCCTGATTTCTCCACTTTTCTTCCTCATCGGGACCAAATTGACCACCCACTCAAAATATCTCAAGGGGACAATGATTCGGGCATCTAACAACTTCTTCACTTCTCTCTCCATGATAGGCAACAACATGGGATTTAGCTGTCTTAGCTTCTGCCTAAAAGGCTTAGCCTCTTCCTTCAGTGGGATCTTGTGTTCAATGACATATGTGTCATATGTCTTGAGGTATTCATAGGTCCATGTAAACACATCAACAAATTCTCTTAATAACTCGGTATATTCGACCCTCTGCTCTTTGGTCAAATTGCTTGACGACTTGACAAACTTAGGCTCCTCCTGTGTGCCAATGTTGCACTCTACTGTATCAACATCTCCATTTGAAACCCTACCCTTTACTGCCACATCATTCCCATCGAACAACGTTTCTAAAGGGACTAGTCCCTTCGAAATGTGATTGCTAGGCAAATGAATAATATGGTGATTAGCAATTTTATTTAAAAATATCTCAGGGTGAGGGTGACTTTCGAGATCAGGATCTTGATCAATGTGAAATGCAAAAAATTCATTGATAGATTGAAGAAATTTTTTGATTTCAAGATCGTCTTCGAATACCTTCCAATGCTTGATATTGTCCGGGACAGATGGCCTATATCTTATCTCAACATCATATTTGATCTTAGGTGGCAGAGGGATCTTGAATAGACTAGCTAAGACAACTAAGGAATCGGCCAAAGTATTTTCCTCTCTTGGAATAAAAGAAATGTTGAAAGCTGAGAATAAATTATCAATCAGGTCCCACACTTCATTTTTGTAACTCCTGAGCCGAGGGTGCTTAGCCCGATAAACATTTATGACTTTCTAGATTATCAACTCAGCGTCTCTGAACACTGCTACCTCCTCAATTCCCATTTCTTTTGTAGCCCTCAAACCCAGAACAAGAGCTTCATACTCTGCCACATTATTGGTAGCTTCAAATTTTAGCTTATATGACAGGGATATGGTTTCTTGACAAGGTGACATAAAAACCACTCTAGCGCCAGCGCCTTCGCTAGAAGAAGCTCTGTCGAAGAACATCTTCCAAATAGAGGTGGTTGGAGGAGGTATTTCATGATTAAATATGGGTTGCTTCCCGACTTGAAAAGGGGCTTCAGGAGTATCAGTGAGCTGCAATAAACTAGACCCCAAATCAGTGTCAAGCGCAAAGATAAGATGATTAGTGGGGTCTGCTTCATCACTAACAATGTAGGCCAGCTGAGCTTCTCTGTACAACCTCCTGTGTTCCCCTCCAAAGACTGGAATGGTGGCATATGTGAGATCCATCAGTAATGTTCCTCTAAGTTTTTTAATCCAAGATCTTGACAACAACATGTCGAACTTGGGGGGAACATCAGCTACTACAATGTCCATGACCACACTCTTCATTAGCAGCTGAAATAAAGAGACCACCAAGTATTTGATGACTCCAAGGCATTGCACCCTCCTTAATCAAAAGAGTACAAATCTTGATAAGCCTTTGTCACTTCCAGTCCCAATTCTTCCATGACTGTTTTGGGCATAAGGTTGTGGGAAGCTCCTGAATCCATGAGGCAATTATGCAACACCTTATCATGTATGTTCAGGGATGTGTAGAAGGGAGGGGATGAATCATCTATGTCTTCTACCATGGGACATAGGATGACTGCTGGTTTCTCATCTTGAAGGTTTACTGAGTCTGTGGAGGGCTGGGGGGACTCGGATTGTAGTAGTTTGGATAGGGACCTTTTGAAATCTTCATTTTTAACTAGTTCTGAGAGGGGTACGAGAATTCTAATCTTTTGAATTTCATGCTCAAAAATAGAGGAGGAAAGAGGCTTAGGAGCTTCCCTTACCTCAGAGACAGGTTCTTTGGCTGCTGACGAAGTATTCTGAGTTTTCTTTTCTTTAGCAGTGATTGTTGTAGGTTTAGCAGGTTTTTCTGCTATGAGAGGCTGATCATGGCTATCAAAATTCTCTTCTTTCTTCTTTGACCAGAGATGATATCTGTTAGGAGTGTTGTTGGTCCTTTCCCCTTTACCCAACTCATTAAATTGAATGTTCATAAGGGATCCTTCATATGCAGATTGAGTCAAATGGGGAAAAGGGGAAGTGCCTTCAATACAGTGAATTTTGGGGTCGAGCTCATCTATCTCTTCTCCTTCCTCATGAGAAACTAGGCTATTTTGGAGAGGGTTTTGAATCATCTGATCATCTCTGTCTTTGCTCCTTTGTTCGATTGGAAAATCCTGTGGCACATTGTTGCTAGGCCTCCTGAAGCCTCTGCTATCAGTATTTTGGGGATTTCTGTACATGGGCTTCCCTTCTAACTCCCACCTTTCCATTCTAGCCGAAAGCGACTTTAGCACTTTAGTTACCTCGTCCATCTGAAGGGGAAGGGGAGAGGAATTGGATGGGTAGGCTTCAGGTCTCTTCCTAGATATGTCTCTATCAGCCTTATTCCTGAGTCGGTCAACAACCAATATGTTAGATTCTACTTCCACGACTGCATCCTGCATGTGAGCCAGAGTAGTTGCTCTCCTTTCCCTCAACATGAGGCAGAAATTGGGATCAAAATCACTAGCATAAGTGATTTTAGCAGAGGCTTCTGAGGGTTTTATTTCAGCGGGGATCTTATTGTACATTTTATTGAATCTCTTGGAGAAGTCAGAGACAAAATCTCCTTCCTTTCTCTTCAAAGACCTAAACTCTGTCATGTAATACATGAAGTCTTTTTTGTCTCCCCACTGTCTCAAAAAGGCGTTATCCAAATCCTCAATCCCATCAATAATTCCAGGAGGCAGGGACCTAAACCACTTTCTAGCCTCGCCTTCAAGGCTATGGATGAAAATCCTCATCCATACGTCTGCATGCATGATAACATGATCATCTGTAAAACTGTAAAAGGCTTCAAGGTGTTTTTATGCAGCTATGTCCCTTCGCCTGTAAACTTGGGCAACTGCTTAAGGTAGCCATCTGCTGGAAGGGTGTTGAGAGGCTGAGGTGACAAAATGGGAGCATACCTAGCAACTATTATAGCCTCCATTCTGGTCATGGGGGGATCTGCTCCTGCCATAGGAATATTAGGTGGAGGAGAACTCAGAGGAGAAGGAGCTCGAACAGGGGATACTGGAAATGAGCTTACAGGTAGACGGGGAAACAATGGGGGATTCAGAGAGAAGGCTAAGGGGCTTGATTTAGTAGATGCTTCTCTCTATGCAGTAGCAACAACAATAATAAGAGGAGGGGTGGTAAAGCTAGGGGTGGGGAAATCTTCTGTGGTCCTGGGTCTACGTCAAGGTACAGCTTCAGGGGAGAGGGGAGTGACAAGGATTTCTCCCTCCAATCCCAGACCAGGAGGGGAAAACTCAGCAGGAACACTTCCGAAATTCAGGAAACGGGAAACTTCAGAAAAAGGTCTGCTAGGAAGCTGAGAAGAAGAAAATAAAGTTTCTACAGAAGGAGATGGCGAGTTACCTGGTTCAACGGTGGGAGTTTCTCTTTCAGAGGCCTTTCCTTTTCTGATAATCACCTCTGGATCAACTTCAGGTGTAGCTAGAGGCAGCTGTGGATGGGACCGCGCGTGTCTACCTCTGGAAGCCACAACTAAAACAACATGTTCGCCACAGTGGAGTCGCCAGGTGCACAGTAGCAATCTCGTAGGGCTCTGATGCCTAATGCACCTTCAGAATTAGAGGTTCGATGTCGTTCAATCCCAGGGAAAATTTTCAACTTCGTCCTCGACAACGGCGCCAGAAATGTTGGCGTCAGAAGTCACTCCTGGATTGCAGCAGGAGTACGCCTGAGGCCCATCAGTTTATGTCACTATTTGATGATAAAGGGTGATGAATGGAAGTAAACTCAGAACAATATCGTTCTAACTCAGAAACTAGGCTAGGCATGCAAAAGCAGATGAGGTCTTGGTTCAATTTCAGGCAGTAAGTTGTAATAAGGGTGAGTAGGAGGAAGACTTCTGTGAGGAAATGTGAAGGGATGCTGTAGGCATCAGGATTCCAACAGCCTACAGAAGAAAGCTTTGAACACAAGAACCTCTTATATTCAAAAGCGAAAACACTAAAAGAACATAACAAAATTATAATAAATCCTTTATCATAACATAGTCACAACGATTCATGTGAATCATTCAATCATGAACCCTTTTAGTATGAGATCGAAACAAGATGGAAAAGAGAGCTGCCTTACATTAAACAAGGAAATTTCATATACAGATACATATCCAGGAAAACCAGTGCTTCATTAAAACATTACAGTCGGGAGATCTGCTCTACCATCCATCCCTACAGAAATACAAAAACTAAGTATATATACTTAGGGAAATTCGCCACCTTCGCAACAGGAAGGTAGCTGAGACATTAAAGTCCAAATTAGTGTGTGCAGGATCATCAGTCAAACCTGGATGAAACTCCTTCGTCAGACGCCACCTTAACTCAGCATGGCTCTTGCAGGGGGACCTGCATACAAGGGTACCACGGGCTGCTTGCTCCAGGCCTTTTCCACGCTCTCCATTTATGAGATGAGCTGAGGTCTCAACCACCTGCTCAATATTCATTAACTGCTTCTTCCATGGAGGATGGCCGAGACTAAAAACATAAAGAGAGACCCCGTGTCTTTTGAAATCCCGGTAGCCGGAATGCCGAAATGGCTCCTGGGTGCTTTTTGCATTTTGCGTTTCGGAGTTTCTCGATGCAGTGGAAGAGAGAGACCCCATGTCCTTTGAAGTTCCAGTAGCCGAAATGCCGAAATGGCTCCTGGGCGCTTTTTCGCATTTCGCGTTTCGGGGTTTCAAAATGCAGTGGAAGAGCAACCCTTTGTCCTTTGATGTCCCGGTAGCCGAAATGGCTCCTGGACGTTTTTTCGCATTTCGTGTTTCAGAGTTTCTCGAAATGCAGTGGAAGAGAAACCCCTTGTCCTTTGAAGTCCCGGTAGCCGAAATGCCGAAATGGCTCCTGGGCGCTTTTCTCATTTCGGACTTCAGGGTTTGGAAATGTAGTGGAAGAACAACCCTTTGTCCTTTGAAGTCCCGGTAGCCGAAATGGCTCATCATTTCATGATTTTGGCCATAAGAGATGAGCTCATGCGCTAGATCTCGTGCAACTCTGCGACTCAAACTTACCCGATGACCATCGATCTGCTCCATCTGTGGATCCTCGCTGTTGAAAACAAAATGCCCGTTCGCTTGATTTTAAGCCTGAAATGGACTTCTTCTGTGTGCTGTGCTCGGTGCTCATGACTTGCAAGAATTGGCGCTAACACCGTGAATGCCAACTTGGTCTCTCTGTACAGGCGCGTGAACTGTCCTCCAAAAACTGGGATCGTAGCATATGTCATGTCAAGCTGGAGGGATCCCCCAAGCTTGGCACCCCGGGATCTAGATAACAACATACCATATTTCAGAGGAATATCGATGACCACTACGTCCATGAGAATGCTTTTCGCAGGTATTTTAGCCAGATTTACCACCAAGTCTTTAATCATGCCTATACACTTAACTTTCCTTGAATCGAAAGAATATAAATCTCCATAAGGCCTGGTGATTTCGAGACCCAATTTGTCCATAATGGCTTTAGGCATTACATTATGGGATGCTCCAGAATCGAGCATACAGTTGTGGAGTAGTTGGTCGAACAGGGTTAGCGTGATATAGAAGGGGGCAACAGTGTCTTTGGCGCCTTCGAAATGTGGACCGAAAATTATGTTCAGTTTGTCATCTTCTAAGTTAATGACATCGACTTGGCTTTCATCTTCTGAAAAACTAATCATCTTGGCGATTTGTTTTCTTTAGATGGGGTTTTTTGCCAGCTCAACAAGAGGTATGGGGATCTTGATTTTATTGATTTCATTTTCCAGATTAAAACTCCCTGCAATTTTGTCGTTCTCTATGGTTTGGGTTTCGGTCCCCTTCTTATCAGCTTTCCTTTGTGGCAAAGGTTTCGTTTTTGTTGAAAAAATTTTGTTTTCTGTGTTTTGACTGTGGGTGTTTCAGCTACCTTAGTCTTGGTAGGCTGTGTGTCCGTTATGTTAGTTTTTTCAGTCTTCTTTTCAACATTTTTTGAAACTATCTCGTCTGTCTCGCTCCTCGGCAAGATCTTTTTCATTTGGGCGATTGCAACACTCCTGTTTCTAGGCCTTAGATTGTACTTCTGTTGAAGCTCGACCATTATACCATCGACAATACCCTGGTAGGTCAAATCTTCAGAAGTACTACTGTTTAGGTAATTTTCCAATATATTTTCTTTATTTAAGAATTTTTCATAATCTTGTCTCGATAAATAGGGTTGTGGCTCATCATCACCCAGATTGTTTATATCTTCCTCTAATTCCTCGAAATCTTCTAAATCTTCCTCTCCAATGAAGTTTTCACTCTTGAAGGGGGTTGGGATTTTCTGATCCTCATTCTTAATCTGTCTTTGTGGGATTTGAGGATTGGGATTTCTTCTAAAATCCTTTATGGGAAAATGGTTATTTTTTGTATGATCTAATTCTATTTTCGAAATCTTATTAGACAATTCTTTAATTATCCTAGCCATGTCGTCCATTTTGTCTCCTGAAGATCTTCCTGACCCTAAAGATCCTCCTTGTTCTATGTATCTTCTGGTTTCTTTGTTCCCAGCCTCCATTTTGGCTTTTAGCTTTCCTGAAGCCATCATGTTTGATTTAATTTCTAGGGCATCATCTTGCATCTTGGTGAGGTTTACTTATCTCCTCTGTCTTAATAGTAGGGCGAAATCAGGGTCGAAAGCTCCAACGAAAGTTACTTTCGCTGCAGGCTAAGAAGGTTTGACCTCGATGGGAATCTTATTATACAATTTATTAAATCTTTGGGTGAACTCGAGAACTGATTCATAATGTTTTTTTCTAAGAGCCTCGAATTGGGTCAGATAATAGAGGTGATCTTTTCTTTCTCCCCATTGTCTGATGAAAGTACTTTCGAGTTCATCGTATGTCCTTAAAGATCCCGCTGCTAAGCCTCGGAACCAGGTTCTAACCCACCCTTCGAAAGTTTTTACTAAGAGTCTAGAGTAGACATCTTCATGTTCGAGTCCTAGTATATCGACAAATTAGTCAAATAAATTGATGTGTTCTTGTGCGGTTAAATCACCTTCCCCTGTAAATTTTGGGATATTTTTCATGTAATTTTCTGGAAGGTCATGTAGGGGAATTGGGAGGACAAGAGGGGCATATTTGGCAGCCACCTTAGCAAATATTCCAGGGAGTGGTACTTGGCCGCCTGCTGCTCCTCCTGCGGCACCACCTACAGCACCGCCTCCAGCCCCCGCACCTCCGTGTGCAGCCATTGATAGGTTTGAGATTGAAACTTGGGTTGTACTTGAATGTGACAGAAAGGTTGTGGGGAACTGATCGTCAAGGCACATGAAACTAGAGAAAGAAGGCCCAAGATGAAGAGAACTTGTTTCTCCAGGCTTGTAAGACGAATATATTGGAGAATTAATGGGGGTTAAATCAGGATACACAGGACATTCGTCGAAGCGTTCGGTAGTAGGAGTGTGTACTTCAGGAAAAGAGCGCATATCGATTGAAAGGGGGAGAGAGATAGATCTCTCAAGTATTCCTCTGACGTTCGACCGTGTAGAATTATTTTGACAGATAGTATGTGTTGGCGAAATGATTTGTCTAAGAAATCTTCTTCATTTTAAAATCTTTTCCGGATCAGATACTGGGGAGGTATGCTTGTCGTCTGGGTTCTTTCTGGTGTTCTTTCGGATGAAAGCCAGTTTACTTATCGTGGAGTCTCCAAGTGAAAGATAAAATTATCCTTAGAAGGTTTTTCGATCTTTGTTCACTATCAAAGAAAGAAAAAGTCAATGTCGTTCCTCCCAGGGAAAAGATTCGTTTCTTCGCTCCCCGACAACGACGCCAAAAAGATGTTGTTCCTGAGTTTATACTTTAAGGCTCTAAAGTATACCGTCAAGGCATCCGAAAAGGTAGAGATAATTAATGGGTAAAAAGACTATTTTAATGGTAAGCAAGATCACAGTTGGTTCCTTAACTGTCTCTGTCTAGCTTCCCATTGTTCTTGGATGCTAATATCCCTTTCAATTGCAGCCCATGAACGTTCAATTTCTACCCGTGTGTTTGCTGTTTGTAAGGTGGTATTGAATAGGTTTAACGCAATGCTCGTCTGATCTGATAGACCGGGTTCTATATTAGGCTGTCTGGTAACTGGAACAGTCATGAAAGCAAAGGGTTTCCTCTTTTTAAGTCAAAATTTTTTTCAAGGGTCGCAGATTTCTGGTTTGAATTAATAAGAACAAAACTTCCAAATTATGGATCAATAGTATAACAAAAATGAAGGCCTTTTCTAGTATCTGAGTTAAATTTTAAAGAGACAGTGCATGGAATGAAGAAAGAAAAGGAAACATGTAGTTGTATAACAAAAATGAGGCATCAATTTAAGATGAATCTCATTTTATACTTATAGAAGAAACAAGGATGAAAACTTCGAAGAAGTATATAATTTCAGAGTTCTAAAACGTTCATAGGTCTTATATTCACTGACAGCTGATACAGAGGAAAAACGACAAACGGTTAGATAATCTGCATGTTTTATCACCACAATAGAAGTTACATCGTGAAAGCATTTAACAAAGGTAATGAAATAAAAGATGAAATGACAGAGAAACACATAACTCAGGCTTGACAAGATCTAGAATCTTCAATCTATATTGTATTAATTCTGGCAAAATGAAATTTTCTCTTTACAATCCCCTCTAGAAAAAAGCCTCTTCTTAGTCTTGAAAAATTACATTTATACAAAACCACCAATCTTAAGACGGTTGGTGATTTCCTAATTCCTAGAGACTAACTATTTGTTAAAAAATAGATCCGAAACCGTTTGCATGATCTTCTCCATTTTTTCATTTTCTTGGAAGTAAAGCTCTTCCAAATAATAATTTTACTTTGTTGATGACTCTCCTTCTTTTGATTCAATACATTTAATGCATCTCTCCAGGAACTGTGTAAAATTTCTGGGGGGTTCTGGAAGGTCTCTTGCCTCGAACAGATAAACCTTTCTCTGAATCTTGGAAAGACGGTCATCAACTCCTTTATCTGCAAACTTTATTGACTGCAGTTTTAAGTTAGGCTCAACTAACAACTTGTCTATTAGGGTGACATCCATTTTTCTTACTTGTGAAATTTCCATTTGGATTTCACTCAAATTTTCCCTAAAATTTAATTGATGTCTTTCAATATTGACCTGTCCCAGAAGTCCTGTACAATTGCCTTTTCCAATATTTAATGACCCTTTGTCTAAAAGATTGAAAACTTCTTCACATTCATCTCTGATTTCTTTGACTATTCTTTTGCTTTCAGTTATGTTGGTTTCCCATAGCTTGAGCATGATGTCGCCTCTGATTTTCTCTGTGGCTGCTACTTTCGTAGTTTTGGATACCTCCTCACCTGTCGAATATATAATTGCCTTTTGGAGAGTAATCCTCACTTCTTTGGTTTCCATTTCCCTCAGGATAATATTATCAAAGGCATTATCTACTTCTTGAAAGTAATTCTGAACAATCTTTATCTTGGAAATCAATTTCTGTTGTCCAGCTTCTATTTTTGAATGCACTTCCAGTGACTGGGCCTGGAAAGCATTTAGATCTATAATTTGACCTTCCATCAATATTAATCTATCTTGTAACTGTTCTGCATGCTCCTTTCACTGAGTAATCTGTAGCTGACTTGCTTGTATTTTCTGGCTCATTTCGTCCAAGCTCGTTTTGAGTTATTGAACCTCTAACCTTTCGGCAACCCTTGTTTGCTCCAAGATTTTACTCATTTCTTCTCTAATGTTCTCCTCAGCATTTTTTAATTGCTCTTGTAATTGTGCTATGATTGTATCACTCTTCTTTATCCTGGTTCTCATTTTTCCCACGGTAAAAAAGTTTGTTGTTGCCATGGCTCCCATGGAACGTGCTATCTCTGTAGCGAAATCCTCTTCCTCCAAATTATGTCCGTCTATCAAGACTTTATGTTTTTTTACCATATTCCCCTCCTTATGCATCTCCTGTTTCAGGACGACCTTCCTTTTTCTGCTGAAAAAATAATCAGAAGGAGGAATCTCATATATGGGAATGGAGGTAAGGTCATCAACAAATAGAACTCCTGTCTGTGGGAGTCCAAAAGTGGACTATAAGGGGGTTAATGAAGCTATGGGACTCCCTAGATCTGTAGATCCTTTCCCTCCTACTGCCTTAGGCGTATTGAAATCAACACCGGGTGATGAAGGATGAGTAAGCTTATCGGACTTGGGAGGTCTCCTTGACCTTTTCTCTGCTTCACTCTTTTTGTTTTGTGGAGGCATTTCCATATCCTGTGGGGCTTTTTTGGGATTTCCCTTCTTCTGTGCTTCCTGCTCGAAACCTGGGGGAACACTTTCTTGCTCCTGGGGGAGGGTGACTTCTTCTCCTTGAAGTACTTGCGGAAGACCACTCCGTCTATGCCTCTGAAAGGTCCGAACGCTGGCTTGCAGGTCGGACGACAGTGTCTGTACTCGTTCTAACACTTCTTTATAAGACTTGGTCCCTTTGAACATGTCGTCCCAAGGGGACTCCTCATGTTCATATGCTTTCATATTGCAATGTATCAAGTGTTTGTTCACTAGTTGATAAGGGTCATGCCTTTTGTACTCAATATTTAA
>ML874624.1:8323-18926 GCA_009831015.1 Picea engelmannii | reverse complement strand
TTCACACATTCAATTGAGTTTTGTAGATTTACTAGATGTTGTCCGTTATCTCGCTTAAGTCAAAATCATACTCATATTCATGGTGTTGGACTTCTAAGGCTATATCTAACATAGGAGCCTACATAATAGTTTATTTCTTTGCATGAGATAAGAGGTCATGCATGGATGTTAAAATATTTATTGCATCTTCATTGTTAAAAAATAATCGAATTCCTTTAAGGACTACACAAGATGCCCCATGATCATAACCCCTTCTTTAGGCAATTTATGAGGGAATTTAAGGTACTTGTTGATGATGGCATCATATTTCCGGTATGACATCATATTTTGGGCATACTTGTTGAGTAAGTGAGAGCTTGCACATGAACTCTTGAAAAAAGTGAAGAAATGACCAAACTTCACATGGTTTCCACAAGATCCAATGCTAAAACGAACTTAGATATATCTCACCCTAAATCAACCTCGACTTGTAAAACCCCAAGATAGGCGTTGGTCATGAGAATGAGCGAAAATTGTAGACATGTTTTTTTTCTATTTCTTTTCCTTCTTTTTTTGGTTGGGGAGGTGGGTCCATTAAACAAGGTTGTCCTTCATCCCCTTATTTATATGTTATTGAAGTTGTTTCTCTATGGTATATTCTTGAAGTTTCTCAAGTGAAAGTTCAAATTCAAGGATTCTCTCTCCTTAATAAAGAGCAGTTTCTTAAATGTCCATTTTGAAAACTATGAATCATGACTTACATTATATTTCTTGGGACACCCCCACCCCGCCAAACAACATCCAACTTCTTTTTCTGTAAATAATTTTGATTATATGGTTAAAAGTGATACTTGCTTTTCTAGGAAGTTTTCCAAAGATGATCATGTTATAGATAAAATAGATAAGGATATTTTGGGTCGTTTGGATGGCCAATTAACCCATAGTGGATGGTGTGTATGGAGTCGAGAAAATGGGAGATATTCATGTGTAGTTAGAGGAGATCCTACAGTTTCCAAACTTGGTCTAGGTGACAAAAGACTAAAAAGGTTACTGTTGAAATTATTAGCAATTGAAAAGTTTGATTACATGGAAAGGATACTGAAATGGAGACATTTGGCACCCACAACTCTAGATACTCTTGGTAAATATTAACCTACATCATAGATGAAATTATCTTAAATACAAAATTTTCTTTGTTCTTTCTCAATGTTTTCAATTAAGAGTGAGGTAATATAGGTTTTATTAATTGCTATAAATATTAGTTGTGGGAACTTACTGTATAGTGGGAACCTATATTTCTATAAATTACTTATTTGTATTCAGATTGAACTACATCAAGTTATGTGGTGTAATTTTGTAGGATGTTTTCCATTTACATACAAAGACCCTTTTGTCATCGAGGATTATCCACATGTTTATTTCGATGAGAATAAAAAAAATTAAACATCTCTTTTACTTGAAGGTGGTAGTATTTTCCCAATGCTTATTCCTTACTCTCTCCCTTGTTTTCTAGCTAATTAGTTGTATAATGCTTGATTTATTTTACTAATATTGCATAGGTTCCAAAGGTCAAGTGGCAAGGCTTGTCTGTATTCCCAATATTTGTGAGACATGATCTATTGTTGTGGTAAGTGGAACCTTTGAAGTGCAAATGTTATGTTTTTTCATGTTGGACCTTTCATTGTTTTTCCTACATCAGTTCATTACGATTAAATGAACTTAATTTTGAAATATAAGAATTCTGATTTAGTTGCCTTGCACAAACAAGCATGTAGTATAGTTGTATTTTTGTTTTATTGTGGAAATTCAGAGTTATAGGGAGCATTACGCATGCTTTATTGAACTAAAATTTGGTAGGTGACTAGAATGTTTCTCTAATTAATTCCCAAAATATCTTCTTAGATATTAAGATATATAAATGCCTAAACGAATGTTTTTATTTTTTTGTTATGCAGGTGAATATTAAGAATCTTGAATTTTCATGTCATCTTTGGTTGGATGAGTAGTTATGAGTGAACAAAGCTAGGAACATATTTATATGAGACAACTAAATAACCTTAAAAAGTTTGCATGAGCATGTGCATGCTATCCACAATTAATCCTTAATGCTAATATTGAATTGGATTAACACCAATATTGTTGCATATATATATATATATATATATATATAGATATATTAGGTTTGCATTCTCTTGCAATGCTCACATAATCTTTTAGTTTCTTGTTGGCGAGTTTACTGGGTTCACACCAATACTTTAAGTATAGATGCTAGGTTTGGATTCTCTTCTAATGCTTTAGTTTTTTGTTTTCAAATTTAAGCTTTCATTATTTCAAGACACCACTAGAAAAAAGTTGTTTATAAAAGTATTTTTTGAGCTTATCATAAACATTAAATATGAAATTATCTTAAACTCATTTATGCAAGCTGCTAAGTACTCCATCAAGGTACAAATCTAGAAAGGATCTTAGTATTCCTTGTGAAAAATATTTCTTAGCATAGTCCTTGCAATAGTTAGCTAGGTATCCTTTCCTACATAGTCAATTACTCTTAGTAAGGTATTCATAGTTACACTTTGATGACTCTTTGCTAAGATTTGTCAAACTTACAATTTGTTTGCTTAGGAGTGAACTGTTTTGTCAATAGTCTTTTCCCATCATGCTACTGGAGTAACATGGATGCCAAATTTTCAAATTTGACTAGAGGGATGTTGCAAATTCTCATGGACACTGAATTGGATGGAACTCAACAAAAATTTCATGAACAACTGAAGATAGTGGAAAATACCTAATAAAATTGTTAAATAAAGTGGTTGATTAGGCCAAGATTGTGTTAGGTAGGTTAGAGCTTGAGGTAGTTCCCTTTGATTTGTGAGCTATTTTGGTTGATGTTCTTTCTTTATTTCAGAAAATCCCAAGATAAGCTTACTGAGATATAACTGAAAATATTTGACCTCAATAATGGACAAATTCTTGACATTTCTACAGGAAAAAATAGTTGTTTTTTGCTTTTGACTTGTACTACATTTTCTACTTTTATTTTTTGTAGAATATTTCATAATGTTTTCGCTCTCACCAATCCAAAAAATATGAAAAAATTATCACTCCATAAATAATGAGGTCAGAGTTAAATACTTTTAAGGTGGTTGCATATTTCCCATCATTCCACACTAGAACATACTATGATAGGAATTGATACTTGCACACACACACATACACGCCACCATAATATGACTAATCATAAATCCAAAGAGATCGTAGAGAGAGAGAGGGAGGATGCAAACACATGAACCTTACGAATTGTGTCCTAGAGCCTACTTCTGACTTCTAGGTTGGAAAGATTTAGGGCCATATTGTTCTTATGAACTTTGTAATATGAATAGTTTAAACATGTTTTGAGATAAAACATACTCACATACACATTACAAAGAAGTAGGATATTGACTTCGATGATTTTATATATTTTTACGAGTACTATTCCTTTGTTACTTCCCACTAGTGACATATATCAATAAGAAAAATACTACACATCTTACTCTAAAGCATGATGTACTCTCTATTGTGCTTGTGCTCATTTAGACAAGCAAAATTATTGTCAATTCTAGCGTTTGTTGAGAGTATGTTCATTTTTTGAGAAATCACTCAAGGTCCACCTCAAATACTCAGGCCCAAAGCACTAGGAATTTTCCCAAGTCTCTCTCAAAATTCAAAAATCATTCAAAGTTATGGTATAGGTTGGCAATTATTTAGGTGTGTATTTATTAGGAGATCACATGTATTGTAGGGTTTAATGTTTATGACTTTCACTACATAGGACCTTGATTCCTTGTCTATCAGTTTCTGATCATTTCCTCCACATATAAGATGGATCTATTATCCTTTCTAGGTATCTTCTGCAATAATAGTCTCATGATTTTCCATTTCCTCCACACACATGATGGATCTATTATCCTTTATAGTTATCTCGAAAAGTAATAGTCTCACGAGTTGTCATATCCTCTAGGATAATTTGGAGTTGGGTCTCACCATCAAAATATTCTTTATATTGTGAAGATACATTGCACTTGTCCCTATTTATTTTGGATTTGTTCAAATGCAACTACCATTTGTGAAATACACATTACTTGTTGTAAGATAAACATAAGTTGTATGTCTCTTTACTTATTATTTCGTTGTTCTAACATATCACTCCCCTAATTAGTCAAAAGAGAGACATGCATTTTATAACATACAAAATAGTAATAATATTATTAATAAATAGTTATTAATTATCTAAGGGATGTATCCTTTCATGGATGGTCACCATATGTTCCTTTAAGTTCTCTATATATTTGGCACATTCATCATTGCACATCATCTAATCAATCTATCTCATTATATACATTCTTATTCAATATATTTTCTTGTCTCGTATGAATTATAGTTTTTTATCCCATTTATGATGGATGTCTGTGGTAAGAACTAGATTGGTTCTTCACACATTCAGTTGATTTTTGTAGATTTACCAGATGTTGTCCCTTATCTCTCTTAAGTCAAAATCATATTCATATTCATGAAGACCCTTGTTGGCCTTATAAGGCTATATCTAACATAGGATCCTACATAATAGTTTATTTCTTTACATGATATAAGAGGTCATGCATGGATGTTAAAAGAGTTATTGCATCTTCATTATTAAAAAATAATTGACTTCCTTTAAGGACTACACAAGATGCCCCATGATCATGACCCCTTCTTTAGGCAAGTTATGAGGGAATTTAAGGTACTTGTTGATGATGACATCATATTTTTGGTATGACATCATCTTTTGGGCATACTTGTTGAGTAAGTGAGAGCTTGCACATTAACTCTTGAAAAAAGTGAAGAAATGAAAAAGATTCACATGGTTTCCACAAGATCCAATGCTAAAACGAACTAAGATAGTTCTCACCCTAAATAAAACCAGACTTTGAAAACCCCAAGATAGGCCTTGGTCATGAGAATGAGCGAAAATTGTAGACCTATTTTTTTCTATTTCGTTTTTTTTTTTTTTGGTTGGGGAGGTGGGTCCATTAAACAAGGTTGTCCTTCGTCCCCTTATTTATATGTTATTGGAGTTTTTTCTCTATGGTATCTTCTTGAAGTTGTTCAAGTGAAAGTTGAAATTCAAGGATTCTTTCTCCTTAATAAAGAGAAATTTATCAAATGTTCATTTTGACAGCTATGAACCATGACTTACATTATATTGCTTGGTACACCCCCCACCCCGCCAAACAACATCCAACTTCTTTTTCTATAAATAATTTTGATGATATGGTTAAAATTGATGCTTGATTTTCTAGGATGTTTTCCAAAGATGATCATGTTATAGATAAAATAGATAAGGATATTTTGGGTTGTTCGGATAACCAATTAACCCATAGTGGGAGGTGTGTATGGAGTCGAGAAAATGGGAGATATTCCTGTGTAGTTATAGGAGATCCTGCAATTTCCAAACTTGGTCTAGGTGAAAAAAGACTAGAAAGGTTATTGTTGAAATTATTATCACTTGAAAAGGTTCTTGCTAAACAATGTATGTGACATTTAGATACTAATGCTAACTTGTGACACATGAAATTATTTTGTCCCAAAATGTCCAACAAAATTATATGCCCTAATGTTGTAATATACAATGCATTTATTGATGGTTTCAATAAGGGAGACAAGTTAGATGAGGATAGGAAGTTCTTCCATGAAATGGATGACAATGACATATTCCATGATGTTGTTACATGCAATGTTCTTATTTATGGTTTCTATAAGAAAGGCAGGATGGAGGAGGCTATGAAGCTTGTCCATGAAATGTACAATGAAAAATTATGCTTGGGTAAAGGATCTCAACATCAAGGGTGAATAGGTAATGAGCCCCTAAGGGAAGGGTCTTCTAGTGAGATCTCTAATTAGAGTTAAGAATTTCATTAGACGATTTTTTTTTAGATAGGAGAATAACACCCAATTGATGTTGGAGCCATTTAGAGGTGGGATCCAAGATTTATCCCCATCAAGAGAGATTTCTAGATTTTAGGGAGGAGGTAGAAAAAAAATAATTTATCCTTCTTATCCTTAGTTTAAAGGATGAAGTCAAATTCATCATCAAGGATAATAGAAGTCAAATTTTTTCCATGAGTTCTACAAGAATGTTACCATCTAGTCTTAATATTTTAGAACCTTTACTCTAGTTTTTCTATTCCACTAACATATTTTCTAAAATAGTTAGAGGGGGTAGGTACTAACTAAAAACTAACAGTTTCTTCTTATTTGTCTCATAGAGGGACAAAATTCCAAGGACAATTTTTTTTTCTCTCCATCATTTGGATCTACCTTAATATTGGTAAGAGTAATCCCAATATTAGTCACATGGGGGTCCAACCATCCTAAAGGATTCTCTCCTCCAAGTGAAGGATGTATGCAAACTATTCCAGAAATGATATCCCTTCTCTTTCTGATTATTACTAAGTGTTGTAGCTTTCATAGTGCTACTATTTGTTTATTGTTTGGATTCAAGTTAACGATGAAATCAACAAGTCCAAACAAATATTTGAGTACAACTCCTTTATAGTAATGAAAAAATAATTATGCTAGTTCTTGGAGATCATTTAGAGTAGATATTTTAACCTCTTTAGTGCTACTCTATAGTGCATAACCCAACACTTCAAATAAGAATCTCTCCATTGTATCTTGAACATGGCCTTCATACATTAATTCTAGATGCCTCTTAGTTGCAATAATAATACTAGTCAACTAGTTGAACACGACTCAAAAAGAGTTCAAATATGAAATATTAGACCTCACCAACCTCTAAAGATTCAATCAAACTTTAAAATTGTTCTAAAAGAGGGTGCCTCAAAATAATATATGTCTCCTTGTATATATATTTGTGAAAGAGCATGGAGTATGTTTGTGTCCTTATTTTAAGGGAAATTCCCTTCACCTAAAACCAATAGTCCCAATCTTAAAGTAGAATTTGTTGGCAATGTTTTGTCATTTGATTTTCTAAATTTTCACAAACTGTATGTGAGAACTATGAATAACTTACATGGAGAATAATCTTCTTCACTTTCCATTCTCTCAATGTATGAAGTTGGTTGCATCTCAACATTTCTTTCTTATTGGTTACATCATATAGGTTATAAATAGGGATCTTCTCCTCTCCCCATTTTTTGTATTTTTCATCCATAAACTCAAAATGTTTTTGGGTCCTCCAATAAATGGTATTTCCTTTGGGTATAGCAACACCCCAGTTTTGACCCCCAGTGTAGCATTGTATAACTTTAAGTATCATGAATGGTCGTGGGCCAAGCGATGTAATATGTAAACATTGTACATGGAAAAATAATGAAATGAAACACACCATTGGATGTAGATGGGTAAGGACCAGAGTAATGGGGGGCTATGATTCCACAAGAGAGGGGGTTAAATGGAATTTTCAAGGGTTTCCATATTCCTTGAGTCTTAAGCCATCCTCATTAGTTAGTTTTTCATTTATCCATTTATCCCTTTGGATTATCAAACACTCAAATCATTGATTTCATGTAAGAGGTTGGATGAGGAAGTCATCCCACTCAGTTATGACAACTTGGGTTGAGTGTAATCATCATTGGGGGAAGAGAAAGAGTCAAGAAATCATGGGAGAAGAGGATTTTTGAGTAGGAAGGAAGACAAGTTTTTACAATTAGAAAGAAGGAATGAAAAAAAAATATGAGTGTGGGGAAAGAGTGGCCAACCATAGTGGGTATGGAAGATAGCTTTGCTAGAATTGTAAATTGTGTTGAGAATGAGGCTAGCATGCCCATGCATGATTCCTATTGAGGAAATTACCCAAGAGAATTTGTAAATGTTGTGTGAGAACTTCTGTTGTATCTAGATTTTCCTGGAGCCCCCAATAGAGATATTCCTGGCCAGACTGTGTTGGAGCCCTGGAGGGGATGGATATTGTCCGAGGGACTGCAATGCAGAGAAGGAAATCTAATCCCTTGGGTTGTACAGACTAAAGGGGAAGAGAGATGGGTGGTTGGAGTTGTTTCATTGTGTTTTAAGTGGGTATTTGAGTTTCTACAATGGATTGTAGACACTCGTAAGAGAATTTCCATCTTTGTGGACTCATATCCACAGCTCGAGGGTGGCTTGTTGTAGAGAGAATCGATGCAATAGAGCTTGCGGTTGGGAGGAATGCTCTTCATCTACAACTAGTTATGTAAAACATTTTAAAAGATAAGTGTTTTTATCACTGTGTTATTTATTGTTTAATGCTATGATAGAATGATGCATTTAGTCTGTAATTTGTATGTATGAATGTTGTTGGTGTGTGTTCAATGGATATTGTGCATATTTAAATGAATGCATTCATGTTTTTAAATTATTCATGATAGTGACATGCCTATATGTCATGTTGTTTACATTTTTTCATTTAAATCAATATGTTAGTAAAATTTGGTAGTAACATGACTCAACTTTCAGGTTTGGTATGTCATAGAGTGGTATCAAATATTTTGGTTCAACAATGAACCCGTATGGGCCAAAGAACAATGCAAATTTGGTAAATTTGTTGTTGCAAAGTTTGATCTGTGTTGAATTTCGGGAAGATGGTGGGACCAAAGTGAAATCCTTGAATTTATGAGCAAATTCAAGTCAAATTTTCCCTTGGAATCATTGAGGGGATGATTAATTGCACCAAGCTACAGGTTTGGATGGTTAGATTTAGCCTTGGAGGTTGGATTTCATGTTTTCATGGCATTTGAGGAGTTTAAAGAATCAATGACCCAGATTGCACTTGAATTGGTGATCAATAATCAATATTCATCTATTGATGGAGCCTTTCATACTTCAATGAAATTTAGTGAAGTGGGAATGAAACATAGTTCATTGAAAATCTCTGATCATCGAAGAAGAAATTTGAAGTTTGATGAATTCCAACAGATCGATGATTGATATTACATTGATCCTGAGATCTACAGTCCAAAACCATTGCAAATTTGGAAAAAAAATTATAATTCAAACAAGTTTGGCAATGTC
This sequence comes from Picea engelmannii, assembly GCA_009831015.1. Taxonomy (NCBI): domain Eukaryota; kingdom Viridiplantae; phylum Streptophyta; class Pinopsida; order Pinales; family Pinaceae; genus Picea; species Picea engelmannii. The sequence goes on along the minus strand of ML874624.1, from coordinate 9,920 downwards.
AAGAAAAATTAAGATCATTGATAGACCTTTTCGGTGGTCACTAAAAAATTAGTCTTTGTACCTTTTCACCGATCGTCGATAGACATTTTCAGGGGTTGTTAAAAATGTAGAATTTATACCAGTTCATCGATCATCGATAGAAATTTTCAAGGGTCACTGAAAAAGTAGATTTTATACTTTTTTTCTGATCATTGATAGATCTTTTCAAGGGTTGTCGAAAAGTAGACTTTATACCTTTTTGTTGATCATCAATAGACCTTTTCAGGACTCACTAAAAAATTTGAGGAAGGTTTTTTAGTGATCGTCAAGGAAGGGGAAAGGAAAAGAGAAGAAGAGAAGAGAGAGAAAAGGAGAAGAAGAAGGAAGGGAAGAAGAGAGGATGAAAGGAAAGGAGAAAGACAAATAGGTATAAAAGGTCTGGAACCAAAAAATTGGTTTGGCCATAACAGGAGCAAAACAACTCAAAATTAGGTGAAATTTAAGGGGTATGTCCACAATGATAAGAGATAAGAGAGTTCCAGTGAAGGCCACTGGCTAATTCTTCTTTGATTTTCTGAAATACGCAAAATAGTGGGTTTTGAAGATTTGGGCCGTGCTAAGTAACAAAGGCCTAAATAAAGGTGAAATTTTTGCAGGGAGTCCAAAAACTAGGCATGAAGATACCCAGTTCCCATTTTGGCAAAATTCTCAAGGAGTTGGTGTGGAGATGCACAAATAGGGAAAATCCACTATTCCCAGACACTTTGGGAATTTTTGAAATATTCGGAGTGTTATAACCCTAAATTGCACCACACATGCTTACCTGGCATCAGGCCAACTCATATCCCTTCTTTGCCAAAACTCTGTCGAACAACTCTTTGAAAATCCTCTTGTGTAAAGGCCCACGCGCCCTAACCCATTACTGCACGCGTGTACACGCTGGTTGACTCAAAACAACCCATGTGTACCTACCAAAGCACGAAAAAAGTAAAGTTTCCGACGAAGCAAAAAGCTATGGGTCAGTTAACTGAAACTCTCGGCCATGCATGGCCGAGGGTTCATCCAAAACCCTATCTCCTTCTAGCCTATAAAAGAATGGGTAGGGGTACCATTTGGAGGAGGAAAAAATATAGCCAAGAAACTCTGCCCATTTACATAATCCATTGTCCCAACCCTTTAGCCTTTCCTCATGCCAAAGGAGATTTAACGCAAAGCAGTTGAAGGACAGATGAAGAGGAGCCCAGGATCAAGTTCAAGGAACGATGGTCGGTCTTAGCTTTTGTAAGTTGATTCACTTTCAGTAATAAAAAGAATGCTTTTCCCATCCCAAATCATGAATTGCCTATAGTTTGATTGATTTATGTTTGATTTCTAACCCTTGAGTATAGAAGTAGCATGCATGCATAGTTGTTGTTTGTCTTGAGTGCAGGTCATCTGTGGAAGGAGCAACGCAAGCAAGTAATCAAAGCACAACGGAGGATCTACATCGAACGCCGGTAATAAGGTAGGTGGTCCTTTTCCATGCATTTACTGAGAAAAAGGGATTTAAATCTTGGGATGTAGGTAAAAAAGTAGTTTCTATTCGGTCAAATCTGCATGCAAGTCTGACCCTAGTTTG
>WSFP011460298.1:0-18928 GCA_009831015.1 Picea engelmannii | reverse complement strand
AAATTCAATGATATATGGGATATGATTGGGTTTGTAATGAATAAAAAGTGGTATTCATGAAAGGGAAATAATGATTATTGTTCTAAAACAAAACGAGTTCAAAAAAACAAGATCAACCTTTATAATCATATCATCATCTTCATTTTACTGAACATTTCATCCAATACTATTCAGTGTTCTTATATGAAATTTCCCTTTATCATTTTTTCCAAATTAAATAGCTTATGCACAGTCACATTCTTTTGAAAACAGAACACATGGGTAATAAAATGATTTTAGGAACAATTAGGGGCTTTATAATTCACGTAAAGTGAAATCATGGATGTGAAATAAAAATGATCAATGTTCTTCCTTTTACAACAACGCAGACAACTTATCTTTTCATCAATAATCAACCAATGTTAATCAAACTAAGAATAATGGAGGGTTTGATCATTTTACATATATCAAATTGCTTGAACTATTTCTCATTCTTGCACTGCTGTATATACCATGGCCATTTTCAATATTCATATATATTGGTAATTAAGCAAATGTTGAAACCTAAGTGTAATCAAAGTAGGGTTTCCATTTAAGAATAAAATGTTTGTAATTGTTCAAAGTGGCCATGCCAGAAACATAATCAATATAAACCAAAGAATACAATGTTGGGATATGCACATGATCACAATATCAACACCCAACTCCCATACAACATTTCTAGCTCAATTTTGTGCATAGAATGAATTTATTTGCAGAACTTAAATATCAATAAGCAGACCCAGATGTAGGTGATGAAATCAACAAAACTAAATAGAGGGTTTCGTAGGGTTTCAAATCTATGATTTTAAGCATATATATAATTTCTCAAAACCATATTTGAATCTGAAAATAAGAGCAGGTCAATACACAAGGGAAATTGTAAACCCTATATTTTGAGCCCCTTTGTAATTACAAAAACCATAACTCAATCAATACCAATATTACAAGTAGATTAAAACCCATACGAGCAAGAGGTGTATCAAATCAAAACATGTTCGAAACTCATCCATATGCCCAACACAAATTACAATGAAAACCAAGCTGTCTCTATATTACACAATGTGCCTAAACAATTGTTCGAAATTTCCTTTTGAACTAGATATAGAAGCAGTCGAAACAATAATTATGGGTAGTGTAAACCCTAGGATTTTCTCTATATTTGTTTAAAAATCCATACCAAATGTAAAAAACCATGGTGCACGATACTAGGTTACAAACCATAAAAACCCATGAAAGTAAATACCATAATGCAATAACGCAAGCGAGGCTTTGTTCTCATATTCATTCACAATCGTTTTTAAAGCCAAGTTGTGTTTATATGCTTGCCATGCAAAACCTAGGTTATAGATACCACTGGCATTCGAAACCCAAACAATATTTCATTTGTTACTAATCTAAAACATGTAATAACTCAATTTTCACATCCATTCACAATCATTCATAGTCTTCTTAATGTCCATACACAACAGTAGTCACACTTAAAACATACACACAATATGCAACTAGACCAGAGCCAACATCCTAAATTATGAGAGTAGAGTAATCCATTTGATCCTAGAAGAGTAACAAATTTCCATACATGTTAAAGTTGTTTAAATAGCCACAAGAAGGATATCCAATGATCGTTATCCAACTACCTACACAATTCCAAAATCCAAAACCTTCGACCAACCAGTAGCAAAGCATTCTCAATCAAATGAAAATACGAAAAAGGTGGTAAACTTCAGAGGGAAGGCATTGGAGAGTGCAATAACTCTCATTAAATTCATGATGCCTATGAAATCAGATGGCTAAAATTGAAAACCTTTCCAACCTTTCCATTTTAACCATCAACCAATCAGATGTTACATGGTGGAAACCATTTAAACGACAACTCAAATTCCAAATTCAAGTTATGTACTATATTTTCCATGCATTCAAAGTTGTCAAACTCTTAGTTATAACATATCTAACAACCAACATTTATACCATATTTACAAATCTCAATAAAATGCTAACACTTATTTACCAATGATGCCAACCATATAACCAAGCATCGTATCATACGATAACTCTATCATATGTGAACTTTATCATAAGTTGACTTTATCCATACAACAACCTTGTATGACATTGAAACTTTATATGATAATCGATGTTGCTATATGATACAAGTGCATAGAGTAAAACTTAACCATCCCTTTTAACATGTCACAAGCTTAAAACAACAACAAGGTTTAGACCCTTCTAATTGCATCTAAAATAACACTTGTACGATGGAATTTTTTCTTCTTTTCTGTCTCAGAATGATGATTTTCTTGGCGCCATGAAGTATAGGAAGGATCACAAACTTCTGTCAAAGAAATCATTCATGCATAAAATACTAGGATGTAATTATGTGATAATTCCAATCAATTATTTTGTGAGCTACAATATTTAAGGAGTGAAATCAACTTAATATGTTTCTCTTTTTTTCTTCAAGGGGTCCCATCTATTAGTTATACTATAATAATAACATTAATATAGTGCGTTGCATCACAATTCTTTGTAGGCAACATTTAGTTGAGATTATGTTTTGCATCAACAATTGGTGACTCCACAGGGAAATATAATTACAATAGATTAGAACTCATGAACTTTGGTTTTGATAAAACTAGAAGGGGAGGATTTGAAAAGCAATAAAAATGGACTAATATTCTCAAGTATGGAAAATTATACAATAGGGGGAATAAAAATGAGAATTAAAATGATACATGTAATGGGACTTCATGGAAAAATTCATGGAAAGTGAGATGTATGAGGGGGTTTGGTCCTGTTTGTACAACAAATGTAGAGATAGTGTTTACTTGGATATATAGTTTTCACTAAAACTTTAGCTTTTCTTCAAAAATATTACAAAAATATTCTAATAAGCTCTTATTCAAAAACAATATGGAAGGTAGAAAGGGAAAGGAGGAAAGGGAGAGAGTAATGAAAATCAAGGTTCTAGCAAAGAATATAATTGAAGGTACAATTAATCACTTTAGTCAGTATAAAAATGAAAAGGGAATCATAATATCTTTGTTTTGTGTTTAGTTCCAAATTGACAAACAATATTTGCAAACAATGATCTATCTAGCGACTTGACTGATCCAATTGACTTTGTCTCAACAAACATGCCTCAAACCAGAAAATGTAAGCTAAAACAACAAAATTAAAACAACAAATAGTAATCAAAAGCAATCAAAACAAGTATGTACAGAAAATAAATGTATTTACAAAAGCACTGAATCTTTAATCAATAATTCATCTGGTTCGACATAGTGCTTAAGATGCAAACCATTCGTAGTGTAAGAAAATAACTGCTCTTCTATGTCTTTTAGTAAATACGAGTTGTTTCCAAGGACATAAGTGATTTTAAATGGACCTAGCCATAACTTCTGAAATTTGGAATGTCTTCCTCTTTCAACTTGAGAAGAATCCCAAAGCAACACTTTCTCATCAATCCTAAAATCAACATATTTATCCCTTTTATTAAAATATTTTTTAACTATTTGTTGCCTTCTCTTTAAGTTATCTAGAGCATGGCTCCTCTATTCCTCTAAAGCAAGCAAGGCATTCATTATTTGAGATATGTAGGTTTAATTCAATTCTTCCGCTTGTAATGCCAAATAAAGAGAGGTGAGCTCTAGTTCTACAATCATGATAGCCTATTGACCATATAACAACTAAAATGGTGTATGGCATGTGTTGGATTTAGTGGTAGTTTGATATGCCCATAGTAAGAAAGAAGTCTGTGCCAGTGACGAGGCTTGTCATCTATATTTTTTTTCAAGATCTTGACCATATTCTTGTTAGTTGACTTAGCTTGCCATTACCTTGAGGATAATAGGCAGAGGAAGTGAAGTGTTTGATACCAAACCTACTAAGAATCTGAGTTAGCTTTGCGGAAATGAAATTTGGCCCGTTATCTGAAATAATTTCCAGTGGAAGGCCAAATCGAGAAAAAATATTAGATTCCAAGAAAGAGATAACTTGTTCATCTTGTGCATGTTTGAGAGGTACAACTTCATCCCATTTCGTAAAATAATATATAGCTATTAATATAAAATCATGACTTGAAGAAGATGGCGGGTTTATAGGACCAATGAAATCTAAACCCCACTTTGAAAAGGGAAATTTAGGAAGGACAGGTTGTAAGGGCATGGAATAAAAGCGTTCCTTACCAGCAATCTTTTGACATTTATCACATGCCTTTGTAAATTTGTAAGAATCTCTAAAAGTAAATGGCCAATACTAACCATTCTTGAGGATTTTGAAGGCGGTGGCTTTAACAACAAAATAACCATTGATATGAATAACATATACTATTGATCCATGAACTTCATTTAAAATTATTTGAGTTGCATTATCATCTATGCATCATAGCAATAACCCATCGATAGATATTTGAAATAAAGAGTCTCATAAAATCAGATATTTAGAGGCTTCGAGACAGAGCCTCCTACGTTGATGAGAATTTAGGTAATCATGACACATTTGAAATTGCAAGTAATGAATGAGATCTTTATACTAGGGGTTCTTATAAAGATCAGGATTTTGGTTTTAAATATAAAATAATGCTGATAGCAGATTATCTTCATCTTCAAAAAATTTACTTGGTTCAACGTGTTAAGCTAAGTGAAGGGCTAAGTCATGTCCATTGATTGTTTTGGGTGTCATGATCGCCAAATAATGCTCTTGTATTTTCACAAGCCAATGTGCAAGGTTACCTAAAAGATGCGTCTGTGAGAGAAAACAATTAATAGTAGGGAAAGGGACTTTTACCTACATGTGCTTGCCAAGAATAAAATGGTAAAATTTTTCTATAGCTTTAACAAGAGGAAAATAATTCTTTTCAATATAAGAATATTTGATTTCATCATCCGATAATCTCTGGCTCATGTAAGATACATGATTTTTTGTTATTTTGATCATCATTTTGCATAAGAATTGCAGAAACTGCTTCTTCTATTGCATTTGTATATATTATGAAGTCTTTTTCAAAGTTCAGTTTCACTAAAACCAATGCATAACTAATTTCTCTCTTAATATTTATGAAATCCTTTTTGACATCATCTATCCAAGCGAAGGATTGATCCTCTTTTAGCATATTATGAATTGGTATAACTATGACAACAAAATTAGAAACAAACCTCCAAACAAAATTAATTATGCCCATAAAAGCTTGAATTTCTTTCTTAGATGTAGGGGCTGAGAGATTCAAGATTGTGGAAATCCTCTCAAGGTCAACACTGATCCCCGAATCCAAAATTATGTGACCAAGAAGTTTACCTTGAGTGACACCGAAAATAGACTTTGAAGGATTCAAAGAAATGCCAAATTTTATACATCACAAGAAGACTTCTTGAAGATGATAAAAATGATCTGATAGGGTTTTGGAATAAAGTGTTAAATCATCAAGATAAATATGGATTATCTTTCTAATAAGATCATTGAAATATAAATGCATATCTCTATGAAAAGTGGCACCTGCATTAGACAACCCAAACGACATCCGTTCATAGGCAAAGGTTCCCTAGTAGGTTGTAAATGTGGTTTTATATTTATCAATCCTCTTGACTTTAATTTGATTATATCTAGAAAAAATGTCAAGTAAGGACTTCATCTTTTATCCTGCAAATTTTTGTAATATCATTTCCATGTTAGGAAGTGTAAATTTGTACTTTACACTTGCTCTATTTAAAGCATGAAAATCAACACAAAGATTAATTTGTCCTATTTTCTTCCGGACGGGAACAATATTTTATACCCATTCATAATACTTAACAAGAAATATTGTATGAGAATTTAGAAGTTTTTCCACTTCTTTTCTGATTATATCTTCAAGTGCAGGGTTTATAGGTCTCCGTCTTTTCCTAACTGGATTTTCCCCTTCCTTAATCAGAATGGCATGCTGTATAACATTAGGACCAAAACCATGAACATCCTCATAATACCAGGATAAAAAATAAAATAAAATAAATCACAAAATTCTTGGAACAAGTCCATGAATTTCTTATTTTCTTTATTAGAATAATGGGCACCTATTTTAATGATGTTTGGGGACTCAGGGGTTCCAATGTTCATGGGGATAATATCCCCAAATTTTCTTTTAGACTCCTCTTCTTTATTGTTTTATTTATTACCTACATCACTCGTCGAGAATGAAATATCAAGAGGAGTCAACCCTTTAAGAAATTTATCGTTTTTAAGGGAGATGATTTCCTTAGGCTTATAAGGTTCCTTCTATAAGAAATCAGAAATACCTTCATCATCTAGAAAAACTTGCCAAGATTCTACATTTTTAGGAATATGAGGCTTTTAAAGAGACATAAACATGCAGTTTGGCCTCTAGGGTAAGAGTTGTCTTGTAGGGGAAGCTGGAAAACAACTAATTTTTCAGCCATAGAATTTAACTCTCATTTGACATGATTGATGTTGAAAGATAACATATTTGAAATCAATTCCCAAACAACTTGGGTGTATCACTTAAGTAAATTTTTGTTGGGATTATAATTTTTCTTGACCAGATTCACAACAAGTTCCGAATCACCAAAAATGGTAAGATGACCACAATTGAGATTATAAGTGTTTTAAATCCGTAACAGTAAGGCTTCAAACTCATCAATGTTGTTTGTATAGGATAATTCTAATCTATAGGAAAAATTATGAATCTTACCTATAGGAGAGTATAATATGATGCCCACCCCATTTCCATCATTTGAACATGCACCATAAAAGTGAATATGCTACATACTGTCATCGTAATCTGGCTTCTCAAGAAATATGTTGTCTTCATCAACGAAGATGGAATAGACACCCATGTCTTCCTAAATATAATTTACATTTGGCTGAGGAAATTTCTTAATGTAAGGTGGAATCCTTCCTTATATTAAGTATAATGTTCTTTCCATACTTAGGGATGGATAGATGTGAACCATTTAGTGATAGATAACCACCGGTTAAGGCCTGCTAATCCCTACCCAAAATAATCAAATAGGTACTAATAGGAATATTGATCACTTGTATATTGAGAGTGGTTTTGATATTTGGATGAGCACAAAGGACCAAAGTTACATATTTGATCTTACCTTTAGTAGACTGTTGTTGATTATTATAGGATATCATGCTTCTCTCATTTTTTGTTGGTACAAGATATGCCTAGTTCTTCCATAATAATATTGGACATGACACTTGGGCCAAATCCACCATCTATCAAGAAACAATGAGCTATCCTATCTATAATATTTACAAAAATATAATTTTTTTTTTTTTTTGTACAGAGTTTCTAAAATCATTTACACATATTCTACTACATTTGACTCATCTCCATCACATTTTTCAATAAAATTAGCTATGGAAGTTTTACCTTCCATGAAAATTTTCAGATGATGCTATTGTTCCTAGATAGTGACCATGTCTAAGAGAGAGGCACCTGCCTTGATACTAGTTAACTAGTTGAGTATATTGTATTTATATGGAGGGAAAATAGTTTATGTTCCTTTATTGTTTGAAGATATGACAACTTGGGAGTTTGTATATTGGGATGATGAGTTGGTAGAAAAGTGGTTTGGGGAGAATCAAGTTTACTCTTATTAGTGTAAGTTTTATTTCTAGTGTTTACCACCATGGTATCATTCTATGGAGTCCAATATAAGACAACAATAGTTGCATCTAGTTTTTTTACCAAAGATTCGGTCTCTAGCATTTCTTTTTACCTCACAGGTGGCTTTGTTGTGATTTTTTTCGCAAAAGTTACACCAAGTACACGACATTATGGCCTTGGGATGGAAAGTACTATCATTTGGGTTCATGAAGGTTGTGTGGGAAGAAGAATTAGCTTGAGTGGAAGTAGAAGTTATTCCATTTCTCTCATAAGCAACCATCCAATTATTCATATCTTTTATAAGCTGCAAGACTACAAAAATATCAATTTGTTTTACATAATCTCCCTTGGGAAGACCAATTCTTTCTAGCTGCTCCTAATACTTAAGAAAAGTATGAAGAGCAGATCCAATATTGTCTATATCCTTTTCTTCTAATATATGATGATACGAAGAGGGTAAATTATTGTAGTAGTGCATGAATTCAACTTGGTTATGGGGGCAAATCAATTTAGGAATTTGATTATACAACTTGGTGAAATGAATATTGAATGATTTGACAGTCTCACCATTGTTATAGGTAAATTTATTATGTTCCCTTAATTGATCAGCTGGGATTTTTGGTTTCCCATATGTCGATTTAAACCAGTAGACCAATTCTTCCTATGTGGAAAGGATTTTAGGTGGTAAGTAAAAAACATCTGCGACAAACTTCCCTTTTAGAGAGTTGACAAATAAGAACATGCATGTATCATTGTCATTCACCCCTATGTTGTGGAAAGCATTAGAAAAAGCTACTAAGTGTTCATTAATAGTAATAGTGTCGTTTCCTGATAACTTGGGCAAATGATCCTTAAACTTAGGAAGGGGGTGATTCAAAGGAGAAGATACATGGCATGGGGTGGTAGTAACATCTTCTTCAAATTGAAAAATTCCATATTTTTAATGACTTTAGCCAGATTAGTTTTGGATTGGATTGGAATTTGATGGCTATAAATCATACCAATGATAGATGATGTTGAAGGTCATGAAGAGGAGGAGCCACCGACCGCTACCAGAAGATGTCATTTTAAAACTGAAAGGGGTGACAAATATATTGGAACTAACATAATCAAACAAGGTTCGATGAAGATTAGTTTTTTGGCTTTGTATAACAACCTTTCTCCTTCCTATTTCAGATATAGGATAAACTTTAGGGGAAAAACCTCTTATTCTTCAAGAAGAATGAGAGATGGAGGACATGCATAAATGAACTAATGGGGAGGTTGATTTCTGGGTAGTCTCTATCGAGCTTCCCACTGTTCATGTACCCTGATATTTCTGGAAATGACTTCCCAAGAATTATGTAATTCAGTATGACTCCTAGAAGTTTCTAAAATTGTATCAAATAAGGTCAACAAAATGATAGTTTGATCATCAATTCCATCATCAATATTGGGCTGTCTAGTAATAGGTACAGTCATGGAAATATCCAATTTAGGACAAAATAAGAACCAAAAACAAAAGAAACTAATTATAGAATTAAAGTACAACAACTAGAGAGATACGGAAAAAATATCCCTAGTACGGTCGCCAAATAAATGTTGATGAAAAGGTACGAGGAGCCTCACACCAACATTTTTTAATCTTACTTAGCTAGGGTAAGATAGTTGGGATTATCACCCAGGGTTTATAGCCTTATAAAATTTTATTAATTGATTCTCAAGTAATAAGTACTAGGAACCAACGTTGTCTTTTATATTTAAATATGTAACGAAGAAAGTAAATAATATGTGTTTTGTTTTTATATAATCAAGAATAAATGAAATATAAATATGATAAGTAATAGAAATAAATACACATGTGAGACCCAAAAATCAGCCAAGCAATTTTGTTTATTTCATTCCAAGTTACAATCAAAACCCCATTTTCATACCCCTACGAGGGTTAGAACCAAGATCTAATTTAGATATCTTTGATGGGAACCATACAAAAAGACTATGATATCAAGAGAAGATCGAGACTCGAAATTTGGATCAATATAGACACAAAAGTATCATTGATTGACTCTGCAAAATATCCTCTATCAGTAATGAAAACTAATTCATAATCAGACTACAATACACAGACTATCAAGATACAATGATCAACCTTTCTAGAATAAGCTGTTGAAAAATGTCTCTCAACCTTTGAATCCTGCTACCTTCAATAAGACCCTGCTATCAACAAAAGGGTTAAGACTCTAGGATAACTCAGAATGAATGAAAAGTAATTGATCTCACAAATATAAGAGCAGACCTTTGTCATAAATTTTCTTCCTTATTCTCTCCTCCGTTATCCCTTCTTCTGATCAACTTTATCTTCCTCAAAACAAGTTGTGGTAGTTTCAAAATACCTTTAGTTAAGTCATAAATGACTTAATATTATTTAGGGACAAATATTAAATAATCATAATAATAGATAAAGGGTAAATAAATAAAAATTAATAGGTGGGACCCCTAATTCCTTTAATTTCTTTTAAGTTTAGATTTCCTCCTTGTGACTCCATAATTTATTAAAATAATAAATCATGCTATTAGGGTCCTATAATCATAGGTGATTTGATTATTCAGCTATCTATTTGGAATTTCTCTCGTGATGAAGACATCTGGCTTGCTGGGATCAATTGATTTCACTTCTCCCTCCATCCATTTCGCCTGATCTTCATCACCCTGCTGCACCCTCCATTCCCTCACCCTCCATTTCTTCACCCCTCTGCCAATTTTGTCCCTGCATGAATCAACAAGCTTAGGATAAAAAACAATAGGTTAATAATAAATTGTTAGTGGCCTTGTCCATATTAATTAACTTAGTGTAGTTAGATTAGTAAAACTAGGTTAGGGTTGTTAATAATAAATTAATTGATAATTAATTAAAACCTAGGCTTGTAACTAATTAACAATAATTAATTAAATAATTAAACTAAATTTTTTTAACTAAAATAAAACAATTTTAAAAAATAAAAAACAAATAAAAAATGCATATACAAATAAAACGCAGAAAATATAAATAACAAATAAAACAATAATAAAACAATTAAAAATAAAACAATTAAAAAACAAATAAAGCAAAATGAAAACACTTGAAACTAAATAATAAATAAAAACATAAAAAACAAAACAAAACAAAACAAAACAAAAACATTTAGCTCTGGTACCCACATATCCCAAAAAATTAAATCAACGCCCATAAATTTTTCCGGACGCTTTAACGAGGGGGGTACGGGAAGTGAAACCACCTTGGACAATTTTCACCTCCACATGATTTCGTATCCCCCCTAATACCACTTACCACCCTAGGGGGTCCAGAATACCACCTTCCCCTAAAAAAATTGCTTTTCGCTCAATTTTACCCATCCACTTCAAAGAGAGTTTCCAGAAAACCAAAAGGAATTTTGAAAACCTGAGAGAGTTTTTTCTCCGTAACAGGATGAAATTCAATAACCTCTCTCAGTTTTTTCACAGGTATCAGGAATTGGGAGAATTGAATCCATCTCTAAGCACTATTTTTTAGGCTTCCATTTTTTCTTGTTTTTGTCATGTTTTTGTGGTAGATGTTTTGGAAAGTTGGGGATGAATTTTGAACAACCGAAAGAGTTTTTTTTCTAATAATAGGAAAAATAAGAATAACCTCTTCCATATTTTTCACATATGCTACAGATTAGGATAATCAAAGATTTCACTAGACCCTATTTTTCATAATTTCAGGAGACATAAAATCAAAAGAGATAGATGGAAGAGGGATCAAATTGACAGATGGAAATGAAATCAAAGGAACGAAGATACCTGCTAGTTGAATATCAACATTCAATCACCAAATCCTTACTCTACTATCCAATTTCTGCAGAAATAAGCTTAGTCAACATCAAAAGATCAACAACACAACAGAACTTGAAGACATGTTTTCAACAACCTTCATTAAATTAATCACCATAAATCTGAGAAGATCCACATGATCTCTATATTTTTGTAATATGAATCCTTTGTAAACAACACATAAATAATTCACATTTCGAAGTATTAAGGGTTCGACCTGTGTGAAAGGCTACCTGGGCCCTGCAAATTTTTGGGGAAGGTAAACCCCTGCAAATATATGAATACCATGTTTATTTCTTTGTGAGATTAATACAACAAGCCTGTTTATGGCATGCGATTCATCACATTTCTTATGTTTAGAATGTTCCTTCTCTGTTTTACTTATTTATCTTACAACAATTTTCTAGAGAAGTGTGATTGAAATTCATCTTTGTTTGGTGCTCCTTTCACCATAGAATACACTTGTTGTGTATTTCTGATTCTCTTTAACATAATTCATCCATTTCTAGATGCTCTGTTTCAGCTATTAGATTTATGTGTTGATTCTTCTGCAACTGCATGTAGGGATTCACCCATGATTAGGTTCCTCTTATGTAGTGGTTTTTGTTTATGTTTTCTTAGTTTTCCTTCCAGGATTCATCTTTGGTTAGATGTCCTGTTGGTTGCCTGCCTCTTGTCCTTCTTCTTCTAAAGCTGCCATAAGAGATTCATCCTCTGCTAGGTGCCTCTTATTGTAGTGGGCTTTACTCTCTTTTAGACCACCTCTACATCATTTTACCTTGCTGAACAAGGTGCCTATTTTTCCTCAGTGTTTCAGGGAGGTTTTTAGCCTGTGTTAAACTGTAAACCATTGAATTTCATGTCCCGACTCCATTGAATAATGGCCTATTTTATTTTATCCAACCAAACCATTTAAAAAACCAAACATTGTACTATCATTACTAGCCTAATATCTAAAAAATCAAACAAAGCTAAATCATATAGAGAGATCCCTCTCTGAGTCTTGGAGGGCTAGATCCTTGAATCCAAAGTGGTTTTGTGGTTACCTCTTCCCATTTCTTCTTCATCTCGAGAAATTATAGAGTGATAACACATGCCACCTCATCAATATACAAATAAGCAAATCACTTTGAATAGTCCCTTGTGTCTCCAAAAAATTATCCATATATCAAATAAATAAGTGTTCTTGTGAGTATAAAAAAAACAAAATATTAGCTTGCTGTCCAAAAATAGAAACATAGTGCCATGCCACCCAAAGGAGATCAAAATATAGATAAATTTTCCACCATGTAAAATATCAAAAAAGATATTTATTGTGAGAAGCCACCTGCTTATTTTCACTGCTTGTTTCCTTTTTTGCCTTGTTTGTTGAGCTATCCTTTTAGAGCATGGTTGATTGGATGCTTGAGGGTGAACCTCACTTAAGGATCAAGAATGTTCATGAGCATGGTGAACATGGGAGGTGATTTACTGAGAGGAATTTGAGAGGAATCACTAGATGACTTAGAATGAGTGACCACTTTTTTTTTCCTTTGCTTGATTTAGTCTCAAGGATGGATGTTTTGAGTCTTTTGCTTGCATGTAAAGATTGAAAATGTGATGCAATGTGGGAAATTTTCTGGGCATGTTGGTTGAGTGGAGGTGGAGGTGGAAATGGCAACGAAACTATGGGCCAACCATTATGATGATCTACAAGGTGATGAAAAATATCTTGCCAGCCATCATTGATAGGGACCTCTGGCTGGAGGGATACATGAGATGGAACATGAATATTAGAAAGAATAGGGTGAGGTCGATAAGGAGGTATTTCTGGTTAAGCATGTGGGTGAAACACTCATTTGAATACCAAGTTAAAGAAACTAGCTTGAAAAATTTGATTCAATTCTTGAGGATCAACATCAAAATGTATGGAGAATCCGAGTCTCCTGTTACCTCTCTACCAAAAATTATTTCTACCTCTACCTATGCCTTTGTCATGGCTTGCTCTATTGAATAATCTCATTTTCTAAAAACAAACTTAGATAAATAAATGAAACAATAAAAACTAATCAACCATCAACTTACTTTTCCTAAAGGTAATTTAAAAACATTGGCTCTTATCATTCCACACACAAGCATGCATGCAATCAATCCATTGCTCTGCATGTATCAATCATAATTCATCTACTGAATTCAATTCACAATCCTCATCATTTAGAACAAGGAAATTCAATGATATATGGGATATGATTGGGTTTATAATGAATGAAAAGTGGTATTCATGAAAGGGAAACAATGATTACTGTTCTAAAATAAAACCACTTCATAAACAAAAGATCAACCTTTATAATCATATCATCATCTTCATTTTACTGAACATTTCATCCAATATTGTTCACTGTTCTTATATAAAATCTACCCTTTATCATTTTTTTCAAATTAAATAGCTTATGCACAATTACATTCTTTTGAAAATAGAACACGGGGGTAATAAAATGATTTTGGGAACAATGAGGGGATTTATAATTCATGTAAAGTGAAATCATGGTAGGAAAATAAAAATGATCAATGTTCTTCCTTTTACAACAATGTAGATAACTTATCATTTCATCAATCATCAACCAATGTTAATCAATATAAGAATAATGAAGGGTTTGATCATTTTCCATATATCAAATTGCTTGATATAATTGTCATTCCTGTCCTACTGTATATACCATGGCCATTTTCAATATTCATATATATTTTTAATTAAGAAAATGTTGAAACCTTAGTGTAATCAAAGTAGGGTTTCCCTTTAAGAATAAACTGTTTGCAAATGTTCAAAGTGGCCATGCTAGAACCATAATCAATATAAACCCAAGAATATAATGCTGGGATATGCACATGCTCACAATATCAATGCCCAACTCCCATACAAAATTTCCAACTTAGTTCTATGCCTAAAATGAATTTATTTGCAGAACTTAAATATCAATAAGCAGACCTAGATGTAGGTGATGAAATCAATGAAACCGAATAGAGGGTTTCGTAGGGTTTCAAATCTATGCTTTTAAACATATATATAATTGCTCAAAACCATATTTGAATCCAAAAATAAGAGAAGGTTGAGACACAAGGGAAACTACAAACCCTACATTTTCGAGCCCCTTTGAAATTACAAAAACCATAACCCAATCAATGCCAATATTACAAGCATATTAAAACCCATACAAGCAAGAGGTATATCAAATCAAAAAATGTTCGAAACTCATCCATATGCCCAACACAAATTACAGTGAAAACCAGGTTGTCTCTATATTACACAATGTGCCCAAACAATTGTTCGAAATTTCCTTTTGAACTAGATATAGAAGCAGTCAAAACAATAATTCTGGGTAGTGCAAACCCTGGGATTTTCTCTTTATTTTTAAAAAAAATCCATACTAAATGTAAGAAACCATGGTTAATGATATTTGGTTACAAACCATAAAAACCCATGAAAGTAAAGACCATAATGCAGTAATGTAAGTGAGGCTTCATTCTCATATTCATTCATAGTTGCTTTTAAAGACAGAATGTGTTCATATGATTTCCATGCAAAACCCAGGTCGTAGATACCACTGACATCCAAAACCCAAATAATATTTCATTTGTTACTAATATAAAACATGTAATGACTCAATTCGCATGACATCCATTCACAATAATTCACAGTGTTCTTAATGTCCATACACAACACAGAGTCACACTTAAAACATACACACAATATGCAACCAGACTAGAGCCAACATCCTAAATTATCAGAGCTGAGTAATCCATTTGATGATAGAAGAGTAAAAAATTTCCATACATGTCAAAGTTGTTTAAATAGGCACAATAAGGACAACCGAGGATCGTTATCCAACTACCAACACAATTCCAAAATCAAAACCTTCGACCAACCACTAACAAAATGTTTTAAATCAAATGAAAATACGAAGAAGGTGGTAAACGTCAGAGGGAAAGCATTGGAGAGTGCAATAACTCTCATTAAATTCACATCGCCTCTGAAATCAGATGGATGAAACCCAAAACCTTGCCAACCTTTCCATTTTAACCATCAACCAATTAGATGTTACATGGTGGAAACCATTTAAATTCCAAATCAAATTCCAAATTCGAGCTATGTACTAAACTCTCCATGCACTCAAAGTTGTCAAACTCACAGTTATAACATATCTAACAACCAACAATTATACCATATTCACAAAGCTCAATAAAATGCCAACATTTATTTATTGACGATGCCAACCATATAACCAAGTAATGTATCATATGATAACTCTATCATATGTGAACTTTATCATAAGTCAACTTTATCCATACAACATCCTTGTATGATATTGAACCTTTATATGATAACCGATGTTACTATATGATACATGTGCATAGAGTTAAAATTAACCATCCATTTTAACACGTCACAAGCTTAAAACAACAACAAGGTTCAAACCCTTATAATTGAAACTAACATAGAACTTATACAATGAACTTTCTTCTTCTTTTCTTTCTTAGAATGATGATTTTCTTGGCACCATGAAGTATAGGGAGGATCACAAACTTCTATCAAATAAATCTTTCATGCATAAAATACCAGGATACAATTATGTGATAATTTCAATCAATTATTTTATGAGCTGCAATTTTTAAGGAGCGAAATAAACTTAATATTTTTCTCTTTTTTTCTTTAAGGGGTCCCATCTATTAGTTATACAGTAAAAATAAAATTAATATAGTGCATTGCATTTAAATTCTTTGCATGCAGGATTTAGTTGCGCATTTTTGAGAGGATGTTTGCATCAATTTGGCATCATTTTATCATAGGTGAATGCATGAAACACAAAAATACTTTAACTCTATGAGCATGAATGATATAAGGTTCTAGTTCAGATTTGATCCCGAAACACTTGTTTTACCTAAGGGCTAAAGAAACAATCATGAATCCCTAATAACGTTTCTCTGTCTGTAATTAAAGATATGAAATCTCTCGATTGTTTCAGGCTATATGAAAAGTTTAAAGTTCCAAACATTCCCAAAAGAAAAAAACTTCGATGAATGTTAATAAGATGCCAAGATTTGGATTCCTTTGGTAAGAAGTCACAAAATCTCATGAAATGTGTTGGGGATAAGCTAAAGTTTGAAGTTCAAAATCAATACAAATGTCTTTTAGGACTTTAAGTAATTGTTATTTCGAAATGATCCTATTTTTTTTTACCAAAGTATTTGAAAGTAAAGTTTTAAAAGGTTCAACCAACATTCTTAATACTTTGACTAGCATTGTGTAGCATTTGACTAGCTTGTCATGATACAATTTTTTTTTTAATAATAACCCTTCATTGGAACATCGACAACATTGTCTGTTGATGGTTCAAATAACATTACATTTTCCTCCTGATCAAGTAACCATAAAAAACATAGCCGATTCATCACTACCTGGTCGATAGTTTGACGGGGTCCTGATGATCTTATGGGGAACATTCGTCAATGGTTTGTCATACCGTAGTCGATATTCTGAAGGAGTAGAGATGAAAATATGATGGATTTGAGATTAAATGTAGTGTATGATATGACATACTAGCGACAAAAAACTGATGGATTTCAGACAAACTGCAGTTGATGATACACCATACTGGTGACGATCATTAGTCACTCTTCTGATGGACTAGCGACGAAAATATGATGGATTTGAGAAAAAATGATGGGGAATGTTGATCATCGTAGGTTAGTCACTCTTATGACAACCAAGTGATGAGAACGACTTGGATTTGGCACCTATATCGATCTATGATATGATAGAAGTGTTCGTCTGTCTTGTGACGAACATGGATCGTTGTAATTTTGACAGAGGTGATGCGACGAAAAATGGTTTGTAGGATTCATCATACTTGATATGTTGTGGAGATGAACATGCATCCGTAAATTTTCAGAAAATGGGCTTAATGTAGTAGTGATGACATATCTTTCATTTGAAATACAACTGCTCATAATCCAATTGTTGGATGTGTTTCTAATTATCTAGAGATATCAACAGTGCTTCTGGTATTACTTTTTTGAGATCAACCTCTACACATATTCTTTCACATGAGAAGATATTTTCCTTTGGTTCGATGTGATATGTATCGACATATCGAGTTGCCAATGCATCTGAAGGCATCATTGCTGCAACGATGAAAAGGAATATGGGGTAGGCGAATCCATACTGGAATAACCAAGGGGACATAATTTTATGGATTGAAATTTGGGGTCCATTTGTTCAGGTCATTCCTTGATCTCCCAAAAAATATGGGCCACTTTTGAATATAACATCTCAATCTTTCTTAATATCAAAGAGGAAGGTGAAAAATCCTCTGCCATAGAAGTAATGATTGAGCGAGCCTTTAATTAGGGGTTTCTAGTTCTTCTCAAGCCATGAGTCCATCATCTTTGGGGAAGGCCATATTCCAGTGAATTGGATGATTAATTCATGATCCTCCAAGGCCAGTGCCTTCCTCCTAGAGGTGGACAATGAAAGGACAACTTTAGGGATCACTGCTAACTATTTCTTCATGAACTAACATGGTTTGGGTTTATAAGATTTCACAAACACAACTGCCATCACGTGGAAGGCCTGAATGTCATCACATGGAAATGGAAATGACACCCTCCTATTTTCGGGATCCATTCGTGCGAACCATAGCCTGTGCAATCTAGGGTTTCAGAGTGACAAAACAAAGCGTGTTTATGCATACCAAAAATAATATGTTGTGTATCTAGTCAACATAGCTTTAAGCCTTGTTGTTGACCACCATTTTGCCCTAAAGATTCTTGGGTTTACCCTATATACCATCCTCAAAATGAAGGGAAGTACTCGAGTTTTTCTTAAAATATTACGGTATGAAATATATATCATAAAATAATATTATGAGATATATATGTTGTCCAAAGAAAAATGCCATTTTTATGTAGAGAGTGAAATTTGGAAATTACCCTTCTTAAGTGCACATTTCATTGATAAAATTACTATTACATGTTAATGTGCATTTTATTTATGTCCCATTGAAAAATAGTCATTGATCTTACCTTTTTTTCCTTTCTTCTTTTTAACCTCATGCCACCCCTCTGTAGAAGGATTTACAATAGCTAATAGTGATTCAAAAATCAGGTGGTTAGATTTTGTAAGAGATTGGATGTCCAATAATTGAATGGTGTGTCAACTACTTATTTGAATAGGAGTTGTCAAATTCATGAAATGACTCCATGCTCCTTGATGAGGCTTCAATTGCAACTACCAACATCGATTTATTTTGGTCATCTTCTCTAGCCATCATAGAGGACATTAATTCTACAACCTATATTGCTAGGCATCCATTAGTATCCTTCTATAATATTGTAATCTCTACATTCAGTTCCTCTTCGTCATTCAACAACAATTGCTAAAATTATTTCCATCCTTTGGGTTTTGGTTTATGTCCTTTCCTCATTTTAATATAA
>ML874622.1:7330-18928 GCA_009831015.1 Picea engelmannii | reverse complement strand
GTGAATTCTTAACCCTATCCATTTACAATGCATGGTTGATCATTTTTTGAAGAAGGATTAAAGTTGCAAATGTTGTTAAGTTATTTTTATGCATTTTAAAGAATTTTTGGGTGATGACTATGAGTTGTAAACCATGATTATTATTTGGGTGTTGTATTTTAATCATATTATTACCATCATAAGGCTTAAAACACTTATTGATACTTGATATAAGTTTTTGAATGATTAAAACTTTGGTAAAGTGAAACAAGTTGCTAGAGGAAAATTCACAGCACCGACGCTGCGAACTGGTAATTACGACAGTTTATAAGAAATTAGCTCACAACAGAGGAATGTTTTGATCATAACTTTTGAATTCCCATATGGGTTTTCCTGAAATTTGGTTTGGAGGAAGAACATGATGTTTTTAAATTTTAGACAAAAAAACCTCCCGACCAAGTTCGGTTTTTTTGAGAAAAGGTAAAAACATCACCTACAGGAAAGTTCGCAGCGCATGTTGTCACACGCACTGTGAACTCTAACAGTTTGACGAATTCGAGCTATGGGAAGGCTTCCAACTGTCAGGGAAGGTTTGAATGGTCTCCTAAGAGTTATTTGGACATGAGTGACATGTCTTCCATCTCCAAATCAAGCATCATGACATGTTTCAAGAGGCATTTATCACAATAGGAATGATCATGGAAAATAGGAATTTGTTAGGTTTTTGTTGGAATCTTTTGTAACAAGACTCCTAAATGGGGGAGGATCCTATGTATCTCCTTGGTTTCGACCTCCTTATGGTATATAGAGATCATTCAATATAAATGAAAGGGATTTTGAGAAGGAAGGGGTTGGATTCATGATCCAAGAGAGGAGAGAGTCGAATGGCGTAGTTTATCTATGTAGGACTGTAAGCCTAAGGGCATGTTATTGTTAATACATTTATTCCATTGAGGATTCATGAAAGTTGTCTTATCATCATGTTTTCATTTTCTTTATTTCTCCTTCATCTCACTTGAATAAAATTGCAGACTATGAATATCATGGTGGCATGTGATTAGAAGATTCATGAGATGCAAAGGATTTGCAATGATTTCCTTTTAATTATTGTTTTTTTCAAGTATTATTCAATCCATTCAATAGAGAGGATCTCTATTTTGTGAACATTCTTCTTTATGTTTTTTCCTCTCCATTATTATACTTTGATAGTATATAATATTTTTCTGATGTGCAGCTCAAATGCCTTCAATCTACAGGATGTTATGACTACATGCACAATGGAATGCCTCTGCAGACAGTTTTCTACCCTTTTTCTTTATCTTTATTACTGATCCAACAACCATAAACTTGATTTTATTATTTGCATTATGATAGGCACTAGGATTACACCTACAACAATCTAGGTGTGACCTCTAGTGCGAACAAATTCCATATCCAACATCTAGAAATGCATCATCATACCCTCTGATAGAATGAAGATACTCACATCCTAGGACACTCTCGCCATCAAACTCCTCCATCGAGCTTCCCCATCATAGGTCCTTCCTATTCCTCCTTATAAAAATTTCTAGTTGTTCACCTTCTAACAACCTTGTTTGTGGGGTATTGAACATCTACGACCTATATCTAATCATATCTCCTTCTAATATATGGATGGCCTAAAATTTCTTGGAGTCCTCCCATTGGATTTCCATTACAAATTTACGACTTGGACTCTTTGATGGTTTCTCTTTTTGAACAACAATTAAGATTGTCTTCCTTCACAAAATCAATGGCTATCGATATTCTTGGTTCAAATATGGGTTTTCATCAAGGTTGAGGCTCGTTCCAATTCTTAACCATCATAAGGTATTCTCAGGATTATAGTACTAGCATTCTTCATGACTTCCTTGGACAATTTTCTTCTCTACAACTGTATAAGGAAACTTCTACTCCCAAAATGTAATTTTTAGTATTTTTCTTCCTATAAAATTTCCATTTCAAGGGAGAGGAAAATCACTAAGTTTAAGGGTTCTTAGAATCACACATGAACCTTCCCAGAAATCAGGGTTACTCTATTGTCACTCTTCCAAAAGATGATTTCCATCTTGCAAGATTTCTAGTCAAGGGGCTAGCAATTTATAGGGATACAACTTGTATTAACCCTTCTTAGTCATTCATTCATATTTATCATAATTGATAGTGAAATAAAATACTACTTAATATATTTTACTCATGAATTCAACATTATTTCATTTAACTGCATTTATCATTGAAATGATAAACAAATCATGTTTACCACTAATCATGCATTGGACATAGAAATCTAAAGCACTTATCTATTCAGTGAAGAATTTAACCAACCAACCGACTGAGGGGAAACACCTTTACACCAAACCTTAGGATATGTTTCACAATTCCTTTCTATAGCATGCCACCTCCATGCCAATCCATGATACCACCATGGGACTAACTCAGGTGACTTCCAAATCAAGAAATGGTTTAGGAAGGTTACTCTCCTTCACTCCACTAGAAACAACAAAAGTTTCCCTATTCCCAATGAGCTTAGGACCTCCACAAAATTATGAGGTACCTACTCAACTAGATTTCATATACACAAGGGACCCCCTTCTCTTCTACACAGTCCCTCAATGACCTCCCCTTACCAATTTTAGTTTCTTTTTAGTAAGTACCAAGTTGCAGCCCTTTATTTATCTAGTTTGGATATGGGTCTTCTCTAGTCTAGGGTGACCATTAATATATAGCGAAATATTTATATTTTCTTGAGAAAATATTCCCACAAATCCCTCTAGTCATTTAACCATTTATTTATGAGTTTGTAATTCACTTTGTTTGTGATAAAAATCTGCTTGGGTATGTCTTGTTGCACCTACAAGCTATTTCTCTTTAACTTCATAGGTTATTGTATTTTCTTTTATGCATCCTCTTGTTCTATACATTTTCCCATCTCCCCCTATACTTCAAATTATGGTGTTTATCAACCTTTTCCCTCTTCTTCCTCCTATCCTCGAGATCCCAAATTTATATTGTTATACACAAGCCCTTTTGTCAAGATCATGAATTCAAAGGGGAACTCTAGCACATCCTTCTTTTTTGGGTTTCAATTGACCCTTCATTCCTCCAAGTACCAAATCTACGAGTATGTATAACTGCTCAAAATCCCAATCCTAATCACCATTAATAGATTACTTGGCTCGATGTAGTCCATGAATATTGACAAGTGGTGTATATTTAATTATTTTCGGTGTCGTCTGGATTATTAAGAAATCTTCCTATTTTATTCATTGAAGCTTCCTAGTTTCGCCTCACGAGTCCCACTTGTTGTATCATGGATAATACTCAAGGATTCCTTCCCAATCAGTTCTCTGGTGAGTTTTTCATTAATTATAAACACAATTACATTCTTCATAATTCACAATACATTAAGTCTTAGAATAATTAAACTCATGGGAAAAATATAGTGTTACAAAACTTCCTAGTAGGAACAACCTTCTAGTAGGTATTTTTACATTTTATTCTTTACACTACTACATGGTCCTTATTTACTAGATATTGCCTCCATATATAACAACCTATTTATCTACATAGTTCATTAGGAAGGTTTTGGTGGGTCCAAATATCCTGTCAAGCAGGTAAGGGAAAGTGATTGATGGTGGGTCCGAATTATACCCGGTCTTGTTTGGGATGGAAAGTTACAACAAGTGTGTGGGCCTAGTTACCACTTCAAAAATTGATGTTACAAAATGGGGACAAATTGTCCTCCAAACATTTTTTGTTAAAATTGAATTACACTACTTAAAACAAAATTAAAATTAACTATTATAATCTAATTCTACCACATCCTAATCAAGAGCAATATTAGACATAGTATAAATTGTATCACTAACTTCAGAAATAGTTCATGGCACTTAGTAATATGTTAAAAAAATAAATATACAAATTAAATCACAAATAGTTGTATAATACACCTGCAACATTGTCCTTGTATCCATTAGAAACCATTAACGCATAACTATATCAGATAACATGAATATAAATAGTTCATAGGAAAATCATTCAAGAAAATTGTGGAACAAAATCATATGTAGAATGGTCCCATACACAGTTGCAAACATTCATGATTCCAAAATTTCCTTCTACTCTTTATTTCTTAGAGATAATAGTATTGTCCAATCATACAATGGGAAAAAGTCCCTTACTCTTCTATGAAGCTCTCTTAATGAAACAAGAGAGTATCTTTACATTTTGTAAATTTCATCATTTAAGATGAAAATTACACATTATCTCTTCAACTTCACTTATTATATATACAATTTGAACACAATGAAGAAATAAACATTATACAAAACTAGGAATATTTCTTTGAGACTTAGTCTTATACATATTTAATCCATGAGTTATATTCCTTGGTGATTTATTATATTTTTCTTAGCTTCATATTTTCTAGTTCTATCTCTCCATCACTCACTCTTTATACAACTTCTCCTTTTAGGTATCTATATATTTTGCTCACAAAATCATTTGCAGCAACAACTTGTTTTCTTGGTTGTATTATGTATTTACTTAGGATATCTTTATTGACTTATGTTAGCTTCTTGATATTCTCCTTACTATTTTCTCTATTATATTCCACTTATTCTATTATCAATTTGTTGGGTCCTTCTTGAGTCAACTCCTCATTGACTAGAATATTGAATTTATCTTACAACTCATCAACAAAGTTCCACATCCCCACACATGCTTTGTTGGATGGGTTTATGTTTTATTTAACATGTTAACATTAATTTTTCCATCCATCCATCATCATTTGATTCTTCCTCTGTTCTTTCTTGGCAAACCTAAACATATTTGTAGGGGTACCTTCATGTATCCCTTGTTAATAAATTAATTTTTCAAATGCAGGCTCTGTCTCCATATATTGGCCCTTTAGTTCATACATACAATTAGATAGGCTAATTATTTCATTGTCATAATATCGAATCACATTCAACTAGATCAAGAAGATTCTATGTTCTTATCTCAATTCTTCATTATCCCTGCTAACTTATTGTTTCACACTTTCTAGTGCATGTGCTCCCTGTTGGATTTATTACAACTCTTTCTCAAGTCTTTCAATATTTTCTCCATATAAAATAATATTCAACATTCCTTTCCTATAAAAATTAGTTTGTCCCTGATGTTTAACTCTTAATCTTTCTATCTCTTATGAATGTGACATTTTCATGCTTTCTAATTATTATATGTGTAGTTGTTCATTCTCATTCAGTTGTTGTTGAAAATCATCCTCTAAATGATATTTATAGAACTTCAGTTTCTCCTCCAAATCTACTATTTTTTCCTTATAAATTTCTAGTGTAGTACTTAACTCGCATACATAGACTATTTTTTCCCCTGCAAATGCACTCAGGGATAAAGTTGTATCTCTAGAATTGGCTTGAGGGTATGGTCCCAAATTCTATAGAATGAGCTTATTTTATGGTAATTTGGCGGAAGTGTCTTCATTCCTTTTTATTTTAGTTGTCCTTTTCTCAATTCCCCTTTTTCAGTTTCTATAGAATTATTCTCTTATATCCACTACAACATCATCAAACTCTATTAGTTGAGAGGAATATGAGAAACCCCATAGTATTGTACCTAATGGTGTATTATCACTAATAGGTGTGTTCATTAGTGTAATCCCTTTAATAGTACTATGGTTGTCCTCTTTGATTTTATCCTCTTCCATTTTTATTCTCTTTTCTATTTCAACTTCTACCAATTCATGTTCCTTCTTCTTATTCGTTTCTTTTTATGTAGCCTTTTAGTATCTATATTCTTCTTTCATTTTTTCCTCCATTTATCTCTTTTTATTTCCCTATAATTCAATCTTTTCCTTGTATTATTTATTTCTTCTTCTTCTTCTTCTTCTTCTTCTTCTTCTTCTTCTTCTTCTTCCTTTAACTTTATGATTTCATCATATTGTTGTCTAGCCTCTTCTTGTTTTTGTTTCTCCGTTAATTTAAACCTTTATTTCTCCTCCATAGCTCTCTTATACATTTATTCTTCTTTGGTTGATTGTGATTTGTTTCTTTCCACTTTTTTCTCCTTCTCAATGGCCAATAGTAGTTCCCACTATTCTTTAGTTATCTTCCTCTTGCTATAATTTTTCTTTTCCTAGCTCATCCTGAATCCTATTTAATACCTCTTCAAGAACAGATCTCCTTGTAAAATATCCTCTAAGTTATTTGTATCATGAAGAAAAGGATGTATCAACCCCACATATTTAATATTATCTCTTACAATACTTTTCATATCACGTTTCCTAGTTTCTTTTGTTCATAAACATAGTTCTTTCAAGATTGTGGCTTCTTTTCTAGCATGACGAATGTTAAGTAGATTTTCAGGGATATATTTGGGAAGAATACATGGGGCCTATTCATAATGAAATATTCTGACATAGGTATAACATTTTCCCATATACTAATCCCATATGTCCTTAAGAGATTCAATCACTCCTTCAGATAATCTATGAGAATGTTTGTTGAATATGAAAAAAAATAATGGTTCCAACAAATGGTGACATATATAATATAGACAATTATTATAATTATTTTCCCATGGTTCAGATAAATATACATGTATAAGAGGTAGGCTAGGGTTGTAGTCCCATGGCATCTAGAAAATGTATGAATAGGTACCATAATCTATCAAATCCGAGGATATGTGAAAACCTGGTTTTTTTGGTCCTAGGGATTCTTTGGAATTTTAAAAAATGTTGAATGAAAGGATCTGGACCCAGCTGAAAATATGTCATGCCTCAGCCATGAAGTATGCCATTAATGTCAACTATAACTTAATATGTGTGCAATTTTATTCACTATAAAATATGCAAATCATTATCAAGAGGAATTGGTAGGGTATCTTGAAGTTGTGTATTGGGTAAGATATGTTATCTTTCTAAGAAAAATATTTATCTTCATTCCACCATTCCTCCAATAATTCAACCATGTCGGGGTGGTCTTCTCTAAAATTATCCAAGAATTCCTTATTCAGATAGGGATTAGGTTCTTGTAGGTGATATCTAGCATGAATATAAATTCGATTCAATTATTCTATTGCAGATTTATTTTCATTAACCATTGTGGTTGTGTCTATTTCTAAATGGGAGAGTACCCACTTTGAAGCATCATTGTAGGGGAAGACTACAGGTCTTGGAACAAAATCAGATAATCCTCTTTTCTTGATATTTCAATATAATGTCAGATATTCATCTTCGATGGGAAAATACCCATTGATGAATATTTTGTAGATATCATTTCAAGTTGTACAATACTCCAAATCGTTAAAGTATTTCTTCTTAGATAACAATAGGTTGTTTGTACTTTTTGCTTGAGTGACAATATTTGTTGTGGACACCTTTTCTTTTCTCATATGTCCTTTCAACATATTATTATTTTTAATTCCTATAAAATATAGAGAAGTAATAATTATCTTAGAACAACATAATAAAAAGAAAAGAATCTCTCAAATTAACCATGACCTTACCTAGATAGTTTACATTTTATTGTTGCAAATCTCAATTTTCTAGGAATTCCTTTTCGTGGACCTCTGTTGGTTGTGGAGCCTAATTATCTTACTGATTCAGAGGTATTTGTTTTCAGTCATGTTTATACCCCATGAAGACTTTACACCCCAAAAAAATGTACAATCCTACACGCAGGGGAGTGCAGAGGGGGGTTACCCACTCTGCGGAGTTCGAGGGCAGGCGGGGGTTCGGGGGTGAAGCCCTTGAAGGAAAAATTGCCTTTTAAATGTATCTTGAAATTTCATTGTAAATATGGACCGTTCATTATAAGGTCGTAGATATGATGGTAGAAGTTATGTTAGGGTTTTTTCCCTAGAAGGAAACCCTCTTTTATGAGTGAAATGTATTGCGTCTATGCATCATTGCAAATATAGTATTCTGAGAGAGGATATTGTGAGAGAAAGAAGACGAAATAACAATGAGTGTGTTGTAGGTTGTATCCTTTCATTTGTTGGATAATAATAAAGGAAGTACCTAACAATTTCTCTAGTGGATGTAGCCCACAATGGGTGAACCACGTATATACATGTCTCTGTTGTATTGTTTATCTTCTGTGTTTTATTTTCGCATTTGTTTTATTTTATTATTCCACGATCTTGTTTTTATAACAACTGGTATCATATTGAAAGGTAACTCACAAGAAAAGAGAGTTCCTAGTTCTAGTGGGAGCAATGGAAAAAGATGGAAAGTTTAGGGTCGAGAAATTTAATGGCCAAAAATACCAATTATGGAAGATTATTTATATCAAAAGGATTTATTCCTACCATTTGGTGGAATAGGAAAGAATCTGACGACAATGAGTGCTGAAGAATGGGAGGTTCTTGACAGAAAGGTACTAGGAACGATACGGCTGAGCCTGATAGCGCTGACGATTTCCAATATTTCAAAAGAAAAGACAATGAAGGAGATGATAGACACAATGGATAAATTGTATGAAAAACCCTCAGTGTCCAATAAGGTATTTCTAATGAAGATATTATTTAATATGAATATGTCACAAGGTGGGTCTGTTGCAAATCATTTAAATGAATTTAATACGGTTACTAATCAACTAATTTTTGTAAAAGAGGACTTTGATGATGCGTTCAGGGTTCTTCTAATTTTGTGTTCATTGTGAGAAAGATGGAACGACTTGGTCATGGTTGTAAGTAACTATGTCTCTGGTCCGAACACTTTAAAATTTGATTATGTTGTTGGTGTTATCCTTAGTGAGGAAATGTGTCGTAAAAGCACAGGTGAGACATCAGGTAATTCGTTGAACATGGAGAACATGGGAAGATAGAAGGATAGAGGAAAGGGCTCAGGGAACCACGTGAATTCTAGGAAGGGCATATCCAAATCCATATTTGGAAATATAGAGTGTTGGAATTGTGGTAAGAAAGGGCATTTGAAGAAAGAATACATAGCTCCAAAGAAACAAAGAGATGGACATCAGGAGAAAAATCATGAAGCAAGTGTGACAGGTGATGTCTTACAGTATTCTTTGATTCTTTCTGTAGATAATATTTCTGACTCTTGGGTATTAGATTCATGGGCTTCATTTCATGCCACACCCCATAGGAAAGAATTTCTAGATTATGTTCAAGGTTATTTTGGACAGGTTCATTTGGGTGATGATAGACCATGCAAAATTGTTGGAATGGGAAAAGTAAAAATAAAGAAAAGCATTGGAAACCAATGGTTGTTGAAAGAGGTAAGACATGTTCCAGATATAAGGAAAAATATAATTTCAATGAGGCGGTTTGCAAGTGAAGGTTATATATCCATATTTACATATAAGGTGTGAAAGGTCACCAAAGGATCATTTATGCTAGAAAAATGAGAGAAGGTAGGTGCATTGTATTTATGTACTGCTAATATTGACTCTTCTATCTCTTTAGCTTCTACAGGAATCGATACAAGATTGTGGCATCGTAGGCTTGGACACATGAGTGAGAATGGGATGAAGACACTTCAAAAAAGAAATTTGTTTTCAGGTCTTAAGCAAATTGATTTGGGTTTTTCTGAGCATTTTGTTTATGGAAAACATAAAAGAGTCATATTTATCACAGTCAGAAAAGAAAATAAGAGTGAAAGTTTATATCTTGTTCATATAGATGTATGGGGACCAACTCAGGTATCATCTCTTGGTGGCTCTTGTTATTATGTTACTTTTATTGATGATGCAAGCATAACATCTTGGGTTGATTGCATTCGACAAAAAAATGATGCTTATGATACTTTTAAGAAATGGAAATCTTTGGTTGAGAATGAGATAAGAAAAAGGTTGATGTGTCTCATATCATACAATGGAGGTGAATATTACAACAAGGAGTTTGATGATTATTGTTCATACCATGGGATTCATAAAGAGACGACAGTTACAGGAACACCAAAAGAAAATGGTGTGTCACAAAGGATGAACATGACAATCATGGATCCTCCAAGGACTATGAGATTACATATTGGTTCCCCCTTATAGTTTTGGGCAGATGTTGTAGATATCGATGTTTACTTAATAAATAAAGGACCTTCAATCTCTTTGGATGGTATAATTCCAGAGGAGGCATGGATAGGTAAAAAGGTAAACTATTCTTTTTTGAAGACTTTTGGTTGTGAATCATTTTTCCATATTGATAAAGAAATTAGAACAAATCTTGAGCAAAAATCCAAGAAGTGTACATTTATTAGATACAATGTTAAAGATTTTTGTTATCTCTTATGGATTATCAAAATAAAATTTTTATTAGGAGTAGATATGCCATATTCAATGAGAAAGTCATGTACAAAGATCAATTGCAGGGAAAGAAACAGGAAAAAGAAAAACCAGAATACACATTGCTTGATGAGATCCTTGAAAAAGAAATTCCAAAGGTATCGAAAAACAAAAATGTAAAACAACAGGAGTAGAAGGTGTAATGATCCCAAGCCAAATTCTTTCTTGGAATCACTAACTACTACTAATTTATTGAGTTATTAAGTGCATACAAGATTCATCAACACATGTAGATCATAATATATTCAAGATGTAGAAGAACAAGCAAAGATCTGACATTTTTATTATGAGCAATGTAAGATCAATACAATAGATGGTCAATCTGGCATAAACCTCAGATGGTCGTACAAGCAATAGATATGGGCTGCTACAAAATGCTCCCGAAAATACAAAATAAGCCTCCAAAGGCTAGATATACAATGAAGACTAAATCAAGTAGATCTGAGTTGTACTAATGCTCAGACTCCAAGCTGGAAAGTGCCACATCCTGCTAGAATGCTGAAGCCCTGAATAATTCTTCCCTACTACCAAAAGTGTCCAATCATCCCAAGAAATATGCCAAATGATAGATCGAGCAACTGTAAGGAAAACCCAGATGTCCAAATTCCCAAATCCACTCTCAAACCCCGTAGATCTGAATTCTCCACTGAATGGTGTGCCCCACTGGATGACTGAAACCCTAGCTGGTTCGGCCCTGATGAAGGAGGCCTCCAAATGCTCTGAAAATATCCAAGAATATAGATCAGGCTATGAGAATCTCGTGGGAGAAGTTTCGGGCTCAGATCTCAAGCAGATCTCCCTAGATCTGAGTTTTACTGAATCACAGGACATCCCCTATGGCTCCACGATGTCCCAATCTGTAGACAAATGTAGAATGATGATAACCCTCCAGAAAATACCTCAAACTAATGGTCCTTCCTCTGCAAACAAAACCCAACTGTCAGAATGGCCCCAGGCCCTCAGGATAAGATGGATCGAACCTCCCTCGATAAGTTGGCCCTGAAACTAGAATGGTGTGGAGGAGTCTTTCATCCCCGAGACCAAGCTATGGAACAAGGTGAGTGGATATTTCACCACTGATTTGCTCACAAGGGTTTGTATAGAAAAACCCCCAATCTAAATTCTCAAGAGCAATGGAAAATGCTAATCCAAAACCGGAATGAATAATAGGTGCACCCCAGCCTCTTACTTATACTTTTCCTTCTAATTCTCTATTGAGTTAGGTTAACTCCCAGGGTTAATCTTCTATTATTTTGTTGAGTTATCTTTTACTCCTTTATCCTTTTCCTTTCTTAAGTCA
>WSFP011460294.1:0-18928 GCA_009831015.1 Picea engelmannii | reverse complement strand
TTCCCCTTGCTCCAATGGCTCACCCTTGGGAAAAGGACCTTTATAAACCTCTGAACATGGCCACCATCCCTAGATACCCAAACACAATGCCAAAAGAGTCTCACAAATAGTTGCCAGATTTTCCAGGAAAGAATGTGATCATTGTTGACAATCATCTCTATGTCATAGGCCGAGACATGGAAAATACAGAAGTGAAACATGAGGATGTAGAAATGAAGCTACTAGACTCATTATTGACTGAAGATGCTTAGAGATGGTTCAGAGAGATTCCTGATAATCACATAGAATGTTATGAATACTTTTCAAAGTTATTCAAAAACATATGGACCACAAATAAAGACAGTGAAATGCTTTTAGCTCAATTCAATCAGATAGATAAGAAGGAGAATGAGACGGAGAGTGAATTTGACAACATTTTTTATGCATTGTACAGTCAAATCCTGACATATCTATGCCCTAAATATGCATTTGTTCGTCTCCTTTACATGAATTATTTTCATGGGTGATTTTATTTCATCCTGAAGGAGATGAAGCCCATGACCTTGGCACAAGCCAAAGAGTACAGTGCAGAGATTGAAGAGAACCTCTTTGACTCAAAGGTTGATCCTTTTCAATATCTGCATGCCAAGGTAGATACAAATGCTAAGTCTTCTAATAGTAGTGCTCATGATCCAATTTCCCTCTTGACACAAAAGATAGATCAGATGAGTACCCAGTTTGTCCAAACATAGAATCAAATCATGGGTGATTAACCATTGTGGAAAGAAATCAATCTACCTCCATACCTCCATTTTCTAGAAAACAGAGAGATGCCATAGGTTGGAAACCAAGGCCTCAACAATAGGGAAAGGGCCATAATACATTGAACCATTGGTTTAACACAGAGAAAACACCATGGTGTTCTCCATGTCAGGAACCTCACCGAGAGGATGAATCTCCTCGACAAGATGAAGACTCTCCTAACAATATGAACTTCATGGATATGATATATAACTTCCAAGAGGAAGAGGTCACAGAGGAACAGATTGACGAGGCCAAAAGATAGGAAGAAAGAGAGGGAAGACTCTAAGTGTTAAATCAATTGATAGATGATCATAGAAAGGAACTGGGGAAGAGGTAATTTTGGACATACACTAGAAGAAACAAAGCTCCAGTTCCTCCATCACAACCTTCTGCTACCCCTAAACCACAAGAAACCTCTCATCGTCCATCTATAGATAAGGTGGTCATGCCACTCCTACCTCCAATATATGAGTTGCTTCCAAATCCAACTCCAACAAATGAGATTCAATTGAACATAGACATTGCAACGATGTTTGGGAATTTGAATATGATAGACCCCGTAATAGAAATGTGAAACATTCCTTTCGTGAGGAGGGAAATATTGAATTTGTTACAGGTACCAACCAAGAAGGAGGATCCTCCAATCATTTTGAACACCATGTATCTTGATTTAAAAAGGGACAACACCCCTCCTTTCTATCTTTCCTTGGGCATGAATGGCCTTTGCCTAAAAAACTTTATGTTGGATTCTGGGGTCTCAACAAATGTTATGTTTTTGAAGGTTATGGAACAAATTGGCTTGAAGACAACCCGACCATATGGAAATGTGTGTGGCATAGATTCTAAGGGTAAAGGTTTATGGACTATGTGAGAACGTTGAGGTATTCTTGATTGATTTTACGCATATCGTCCTCCTTATGAATATAGTGGTGATTGGTGTCCTAGATGCTTGCAGGATTCTCTTATTGAGGAGTTGGTATGCTTCCCTTGGAGGTTTCCTTAGCATGGATCTTACCGATGCACAAATTCCCATGGGGGATGACACCTTTGAGGTATTATATAGTCGAGAGTGTGCCGACAAGAATGTGATGGACCCCAATGGTTTTGATTGTACAAGTGAAGGTGAGTTTGATGAGGTTCCAGACACCATTGAGCATGATCCACGAGAGTTACCTTTCATGCAATAGGAATGCATAGATACACTACTCCTAAGGACATATGAATACAAATAAAATCTTTCAAAGTTCGAAGGGAAAGAGTCAGGGTCCATCCAGATATTGAAGAAAGAAGATAATAAGGACAAATAATGTGAGGAAGCTATCAAAGATGCAATCAACATAGGACCTCCTTCCTATCCTTACAGTGAGAATATATCTTACATAAACTACAGTGAAGGAAGTCTTGAATTCAAGTGGGACAAGAATAATGGAAAGCCTAAATATGAATAGAAGGACAACAACACTTGGCTTGGACCTTACATCATCAAGAAGAAGTCTGATAAAGAGAAGTATTATTTGAAAGCTTTGGATGGGAGAAATAGGCCATTACTAGTGGATGGGTCTCTTCTCCAGCGCTACATTTAGGGCACTTGACTTCTTCAGGTCCCAGGCCGAAGGTAAGTAGGTAGGTCATTCTGATTTACTGCATTTTCATCTTTATTTATCATGGTATTTTAGATTCATTTCATGTTTCATTTTTCTCTGCTTGCATATTTTTCGTCATGTTTAGTTTAGAAATTAAAAAAAAAATGCTAAAATTTTCATTTCTAGACTAGTTGTCTTTTTTGGTTTTGATATATATGGACGAAGGGTGATAGAACCACCCTGGATTCTACATTTTCATGTTTCAGTGTAGGCACAAGTACACCAGGAGATGTTTCAATTCTCATGCACTCTATGGTGAGTACATGTCCCCAAGTAGGAGCCATATGTTATTCCCAACTCTTAGGGATAACTAAGGAGATGTTGTCTTGAGGCCCTCAAGTTGCAGACATGGATTACTGAGAGGTAGCTTGATAAAAAATGTGCACTTGCACAGACAGAGACCCACCTCACCACCATAGTTACAGGTTCATCATGACAGTATCAACCACATCAGATGGCCTCTGGAAGACATCGGATCTTGATCCATGAGGTACAAGTTAGGTATTATGGTGAGTGTCATTTCAATATTTGAGGAATTTTAGTTTGTTTCATCTATTACTGATTCGGAT
This sequence comes from Picea engelmannii, assembly GCA_009831015.1. NCBI lineage: Eukaryota > Viridiplantae > Streptophyta > Pinopsida > Pinales > Pinaceae > Picea > Picea engelmannii. The sequence goes on along the minus strand of WSFP011460294.1, from coordinate 15,933 downwards.
TATGTAACGTCTTCTTGGACATTATGCTCTTTTCGATGTTTCACTTTGGTGGTTGATATTGCACCCTAGTAAGTGGGTCACCCTTGGGGATAGGTTTTCTACTGGGAGGTCCTCTTGATGATTCATCATGCCATTCTCGACCATACTTGTCACTTTCCACACTTCATCTCCTCACCTCCTTACCTTTTTGGATTTTCGAGTGTAATAACCCAAGAAGGGGTTGTCCCTCATTTCATGGGAAGAAGGGGCTGAAGGCCTAGAGGCTCATAGATGGAAAAAGATAAATCCCAATCATGAAACTTTTATATTCTCTCCCAGGGATCCCGAGGAAAATGAAATGTCTCTCATAAGAAACTGATGGGACCCATGAAAAATAACTAATAAAAATGCCAACCAAAGAGGAGCATGTGTGGGAGCTATTTTTAATTCTTAGGTATAATCCCCACACATGTTTCCAACTTGGGGAAGCATGATGTGACTAGGGTAGAGTCAAGGTGAGCACTTTTTTTTATTTTTAGGTAGAAGCCCCACCTTGGATTTAACCTAGAAACATCTCAAAAGAATAAAAGGAAATAAATGGGCTTGGAAAAAGGTTGCATTGAAAACGAAGGTGCATCACACCCTCTACAAAGGCACCCATAAATAAGACACTAAAATCCCTTGTATGTCATGAACCCCATGCCCAATATTCTTTTCCCCTTCCATGTCACTCCATCCACATGACTTAGAGAAAGTTACACTTGGGAAACACTCCTAAAATTGAGGTATGACTCACCCAATAGGTCGCTTTGTCAACCCTCCCATACCTAAACTAGGAAAATTGTGTAGGGTCCTTGAGCACTTGTTTATTTTTATGAGGTGGTTTGGATGTACATGGTTAAATGACTCTGTTATTGATTTTTTTTATTCATCATGATGCATTTGACTTGAGATACTTGGAGGGTGTATTCATTGTCTTTGCAGGACCTAGTTGGTGGATAGTTTTGGAAGAACAAGCCTAGCTTGGGATTTCTTGGGGTTTGAAGACCACAGGTTGGATACCATGTCCCACACATTGGATGGAGATGTTAGCCTTTGGATACTTGATATATTCCTTGGATAAACTCACCCATGCCCCTACTAGCCCAACATTGTTCCTTTGGAGGCCAAAATTTCACATTTGAGGGCTTGACGTCATGCATGGGTTAGGGTTTGATGGTGATGAGGACACATGGCACAATTTTGAGGAATAAACACCTTGACTTAGTGGAGAAGGTCCTAGCACCTTGGAATAAGGTGTTTGGAGGCCCAATATTTCAACCCCAACCTCAACGAATTTCCAAATATGCCAAAATGTTTCCCTAAAAGGGTGATGTCATGATTTTTCTAGGGTTTCTATTGTGCAAAATCAAATTTTAAATTGTAAAGGGGAAAAGTAAGGGTTGTTGTCCCCTCACTTTGTGTTTTACCCTAAGTTATGTGTAAAAACTATGTTTTATAGGATTTGTATAAATATATATCATCTCTATTTCAATTTCATCATAGCTCTCCCATTGTGAGAAGACATATTGGATGAAATTTTCACCCCCTTAGGAATTTTTGGTATCTCTCTCTTGTGAAAATGATTCTTCATGATATTTATTGGTGAATTCTTGAGATAAAGTGGTGCAACCCTCTTGAAGGCTTATGTTCTTTCTCTTGGATGGTAATTTTCTTAGTGAACGAGGGTTTGATCTCTCTCTCTCTCTCTCTCTCTCTCTCTCTCTCTCTCTCTCTCTCTCTCTCTTGGAATTGGTAAGGAAAATATTCATTTATTAATTCTTTCTTGTTTATTCTTGGTCATTGTTGGTTGAAACCCTAGGAGCAATATGTTGTATACACCCTCCATTAAGCTTCATCTTATTTTCTAAAGTTTATAAGTTATTCTTGGCAATGATCGTTATGAGAAGTACGAGTGTGTACACCCTCCTAGATTTACCCTAGTTTTATTGGAATTCCCTAGGGAGTAAGAGAATTTACACCCCTAGGGATTTTGTTGTTTTAACACACACTTATAAGACTCCATTCAACCATATTTTAAAGGTACTAATCTGAATTTTTAAATTGAGAAATTGCTTTTTTCCTTGGCAAATGTGATTTAGTGGGATATTGATCTTGTTCAAATTGGAAACATTTATGCATGTTAAGATCTTGTCAAGGCCACTAGGGAATATTGATTGGATTTATATTATTGGAGATATAACTCATTAAAAGATATAGCCATTAGGGTTGTAGAAAATATTTCTTTTTCTTACTTATAACTCACATTTCAACCATCAAAAATTGCTAATAATTTGCCAGCATAATCTACTAGTCCTAGTGCATCCTTTGGGTGGATTTTTGGAAAGTTTTGGTGGCTTTTTTTTCTGCAGTAACAACTTGTTTGATACATCCATAAGGATGAATAATATCTCTGTAGTACTTGTTTCTTACAACCTTGTTTCACTGCTAAATTATTGTGCTTTTATACTAGAGTTATACTAGTTTTTAACGAGCCTGTCTCTTACATCATTTGGTAGACTATTAGCATCCACGAGAAATCAAAGTCTTGACACCCTTAAACCACTTATGAGACATGTCATCAAATCCATATTCTACTTAGAAAATTGAACTATAGGGGCATCCATTCATAAGTATCAATTTCTGTCTCATTTCGCCCTAGGGTCACCCAGGATCCCCCCTTTGAGGTGATAACTTCACCTCTAAAGTGATGGGAGTACATATCTAAGGAGAAAGTGGGTAGGTATTCTCCTATTTTTCGCCATATTGTGGTTTGTATCGGGATTTTCCCAACGTACACTTTGCGCAATAACATGTCCCAAATTTATTTTGTTGATTTGCAATGCATTGCTTTGATAAATTATAATTATGATAGTACACAAAAGAGACCTTCATGGATTTTGCATCATTTTCACTATCCTTTTTCCCTCCCGTATCTGTTGGTGTATTTTTTGGGGCTATATAACCAGTCACGATCAATTTCCAAATATAAAAACCAAGGTCCATTATATATGTTCATTACCTTATACGCCTGAAGAAATAGTTTATTTCATCAAAAAATAGATCCTTGTTTGTGGAGTAGCCTTCCTGTCCCACCATGTTAGCTCTCGATATCTATCTTCCAGTGGTTAGATAGTTTCTGAAAGGAACCAACTCTAATACCAATTGTTGAGTACACACTTATACTGAGAGGGGGGGGTGAATCAGTATAAGGCTATTTTTTTCTTTCTAACATTCATAAACCATAATGAAGCAATCACATAACTATAACAGCCATATGACACAATATTTAACGTGGAAACCATTTCAGGAGAAAACCACAAAAAAATCTTTTTATTAATTTGTAGACACCAACCTACGGTTACAAATGTTTGTAGGAACTAACCTACTGGAGACACCGATCCTCACTTCTTTTTGTAGGTGTTAGCACATATTCTTGCAACAAAGTCTTTTCCCTTCAGTTTCGGCCTTTGGATGACCAAGTGCGACAAAGGGGGGATTTAAAAACCCCACAATTTTGTTTCAACCAAAGTCGGGAGGCGTTCTGCTAAGGCACGCATGTATCGAGACTAGGGAGAGTGCCACTTTGAGTACTTTGAATTCGAGAAAGGCTCATAGGAGATCTGGGCCATCCAACCAAAGGGACGCATGGCACACGATTAAGAATTTAGTGATTTCGGGGAATGGAGTAGTCAAAGGGTCGAGTCGCGAGGACTCACGAAACGTGAAATCGCAAAATGATTTGAGTCGTCCTTCTCAGCAGGACGTGTGGCACACGATTAAGCATTTCATGATTTCGGGGAATGGAGCATTCAAAGAACCAAATCGTGAGGACTCACGAAGCGCGAAATCATGAAATGATCTGAGTCATCCTTCTCAGCAGGACGCGTGGCACACGATTAAGCATTTCATGATTTTGGGGAATGGAGCAGTCAAAGGGATGAGTCGCAAGGACTTGTGAAGCGCAAAATCGTGAAATGATCAGGGTTGTCTGATCAAAGAGGGGCACGTGTCAGCTGATCCGAGCATCGCAATTTCGCGACTTGGGGTTTTGAGCATGGAATACATCATGAGCTCGTGAAATGCGAAATCGCGATGCGCCTGAGAGTTGGGCTCATCATCTCAGTGTTTGATCACATGGGAAGCAGGTCTAGAAAGAGGGGCTAGCTCTCATAACATAGTCGACATTTCGTATTGTCAGGAAAAATATTGTGGTCGTCCATTTTGAATCAATTCCAACCGTTGATCCAGATGGGCCATTTCATGGAAACAAGCATCGGGATATTTAAAACCAAGGGGAGTGAGAACTCTCAAAATGCGAAATCCTAAAGTTTCATATGGATAGGCACAAGGTCAGACTGTGCGGTCATGTGGGATAATGAAAGGTGCTACGCAAGGGATCAAAGAGACTGATTTGGTTATAGAGAAAGAGCTTCCTAGCCTCGGGATACCAGAATTGACTCGAGAGATTCATGAGCCTACCTGGAGCATTTACGGGTGTTAGGGCTCCATCTCGATCCTGATGCAGTTAGTTAATGGTGGTGGGAGAGGTAGTTGAAACCTCATTTCATCCCATAAATGAAAATCATGGAGGAGCCAACCATGGAAAATACAGTTGTCAGCCCGTGGTATCCCTACGAGTGGTTTTTCCTGCAAGCCCATACCGATCTGAGATCGCATCTAACAGAATAATGCAAGTGCAACCTGACAGAGGAAGATGCAGATGCCAAGCCTTGAAAACAGTGACCAGAGTGCGCTTCTATAGGGGGTCGAGTTTCTTTGAGTATATATACTCAGTTTTTATATTTTGTAATGGTCGATGGTAGAGCAATGCTCCCGGAATTGTAAAGTTTTAATGAACTCTCTGGTTATTTGGTTATGTATATGCATTTGAGACTTCTTGTTTAATAACAGCCAGCTTTCTTACTCACTCTTGCTTCCCTCCGATGTTGAAAGAATTTATGATTGACTAATTCAGTTGAAGTATTGTGTTTGCATTATAATGAAAGTTTGATTATAGTGTTGTCATAGTTCCTTTCAGTTTCTTTGACATTTAAATTAGATAAGTTCTTGTTTTTAAATCGTTCCTCTTTGGGTTGCCGAAATACTTGATGTCCTCGGTATATCTTTACATTTTCTCACCGAAGTCTTCCTCCTACTCACCCTTACTACAACTTACTGTTTGAAGTTAAAATAAGACCTCACCTGCTCGTGCTTTCCAACCTAGTTTTCTGAGTTAGAATGATACCATCACGAGTCTGCATCCATTAGACCACCTTTAAATCTATTCATTGTTACATACAAACTTATGGGTATCAGGATTACCTATGCCGCAATCCAAAGGTGCCTTATGGTGATAACATTTATGGCGTCATTGTCGGGGATGAAATTGAAGATTTTTCCTGGGATTGAATGACAAAGCTTACTGGTTCTGAAGGTGCATTAGAACTTAGTACATTGAGATTGTAATTGTGCACCTGGTGACTCCACTGAGGTGACTCCACTGTTTCAGCTCCACTGTTTTAGTGGAATTGCATCTGGCTACATTTGGTAGCCCCTGGGAGAACACAACGATCGGATCTGGTATTTGATGGTGAACAAAGAACAAACACATTCATTTTGCATATCATTCACCTGGCGACTCCATGGTTAAAGAATCGATTGGTGACTCCATTGGTTCGAAATGGAAAAACTCCTGGCTCGGAGGTTTGCTCCTTTTGATTTTTCTGTTGTTCCTAGTTTTCCTAATGTCATCCCTAGTCCAAATGAATGGGGTGATTATTTGCCCATATTTAGAGAGCGTAAAGAGGACAACCCTGCTCAACATCTTCATGAGTTTCATGAGCTCATGCATCAGTGGGAGATACATTATGAGGATGTATTAATGAAAATGTTCTTGTTCTCATTAGCAGGGGATGCGTGTGAGTGGTATCAATCATTGCCCCTCCTAGCATTGCCTCCTTGGAACAGTTTCATGCAACCTTTAATAAGTATTGTCAAAGGTATTTTTCCTTTGAGTTTATCTGTCATAACTGTTGTAAGGGATGTGATGGCCATGATCAAGATATGGTTGTTTCTTATGAAATATATGAATATGAAAGTTGCGAGGAGGAAGAATATGCTTTGGGAGAAGTTATGGAACTAGTAATATCTCTCACTGCCAAACTAGAAAGGTTGGAATCTGAAGATAGCGCAGAGGATTTTCTAGTCCTTGAGGAAAATTTTCTTGGCAGCTCTTCTGAAGATGATAATGAATATTTCATAGTTTTTGAGGCATTAGTTTTTGCCTCTGATGATCCTTCTATCTCAGATTTAAAGGAAGAATCCATTGTGGAAAAATATTGTTCTCTTTTTCTTCACGATATTTCCCATGATGTCTTTTCATTTGGTATTGAAAATCAGGATCGGGATATTGTTCCATTTTTGTAATATGGAGGAGTTTTGTGCTCACCTGGCTTCGATGATTATTCTGGTGAGGAGAAGTAGAGCCCCACATCACAATTTGTTGACCAAAGGAGCATCTAGCCTTTATATAACAACTATGAATCAGATTCTGAGCTAGATATGTAGGATTTCTAAGAACAGACTGCAAAGTCGTATCCTCTGTTCAATAATGAAGAATATTACAAGGAAATCCTTCATCCTTGGCCTGCAGAAGACATTGAGAAGTAGATTGAAGAGAAGATATTTCCCATGGGTCCTGTTTATGATTATTATGAGTCTGACCCTTGGGAAATCCATGAAGAAGAACTAGAGGAGCAACAGAAGGGGTGGTTTATATCATGTCCAGAGCCTATAAGTGAGAAGACATCATCTAAATCAGTCAGCCCACACCAACTTCTCATTCACCTGCACTCTCCAGAGACATTTATCCATGTGTGAGCAGTTGTGTAGCAGAGGTGGTTGTCTGTTATAAATCTTCTAGAGTTTGTCGCTTGGCCTATGAGCCTATGAAGGAATACATGGAGTTAGATTTCCTTCATGTTTTAAAGCCACCCATCTTTATCCTGACCCCAGCATTAAGAGGAAATATGAAGAATGTAATCATTTTGTTGTCACAGTTGCATTACCTATTATCAATCATCGACAGAGTGAAGGAGTTTCCATTTAGGAAGTTACTTGAGTCTATGGTGGAAATTTACTTTCACCTAGCACCATGTATTAAAATCAATTAGTTTAGGACTATACATAAATAAGCTCCTTGGATCATGTGTGTTTTATTTTGTTTTACTTATCGGCCTGCATTTTTCAGCAGGATGTTTGGGGGCTCGACTCCATAGCCCAATAGAAGGCAACTGGAACTGCAAAAGGAGATCTTAGAGCCTCGCAGGGAGGACTCTATCCCTTGTGGAGCCTAATGTTAGCACATATTATTGCAAGGGAGTGTTTTCCCTTCAGTTTCGGCCCTTGGATGACCAAGTGCGAGAAAGGGGGGCTTAAAAAACCCCACAAATGTGTTTCAACCAAATTTAAGGCGCGTTCTGCTAAGGCACACATGTATTGGGACCAGGGAGAGTGCCACTTCGGTCATTTTGAATTTGAGAAAGGCACATAGTAGATATGGGTGGTCCAACCAAAGGGACGCATGGCACATGATTAATCATTCGTGATTTCGGGGAATGGAGAAATCAACGGGTCGAGTCATGAGGAATCGTGAAGGGAGAAATCGCAAAATGATCTCAGTCATCCTTCTTAGTAGGATGCATGGCACATGATTAAGCATTTCGTGATTTTGGGGAATGGAGCAGTCAAAGGGCCAAGTCGCAAGGACTCTCGAAGCGCGAAATTTCAAATTGATCTGAGCCTTCCTTCTCAGTAGGACGCGTGGCACATAATTAAGCATTTCGTGATTTCGGGGAATGGAGCAGTCAAAGGGCCGAGTTGCGAGGACTCGTGAAGCGTGAAATCGTGAAATGATCATGGTCATCCGATCAAAGAGGGGCATGTATCAACTGATATGAGCATCATGATTTTACGACTCGGGGTTTTGAGCATGGAATACCTCATGAGCTCATGAAACACGAAATCATGATGCACCTGAGAGTTGGGCTCATGGTCTTAGCGTCTAATCACATGGGAAGCGGGTCTAGAAAGAGGGGATAACGCTCATCGCATAGCTGACGTTTCATATTGTTAGGGAAAATATCATGGTTGTCCATTTTGAATCAAGTCCGATCGTTGATCTAGATGGTCCATTTCGCAGAAACGAGCATCGGGATATTTGAAAACAAGGGGAGTGAGAACTACCGAAATGTGAAATCCTAAAATTTCATATGGATAGGCACAAGTTCAGGGTGTGTGGTCACGTGGGGTGATGAAAGGAGTTGTGCAAGGGATCAGAGAGACTGAGTTGGTTACAGAGAAAGAGCTTCCTGGCCTCGGGATACCAGAATTAGCTCGAGAGAGTCGTGAGCCTGCCTGGAGCATTCATGGGTATCAGGGATCCATATCGATCCTGATGCAGTTAGTTAATGGTGGTGGGAGAGGTAGCTGAAAGCTCGTTTCATCCCATAAATGAAAATCATGGAGGAGCCAACCATGGAAAATAGAGTTGTCAGCCCGTGGTACCCCTGTGAGTGGTTTTTCCTGCAAGCCCATACCGATCCGAGATTGCGTCTGACAGAATAATGCAAGTGTGTCCTGACAGAGGAAGATGCAGATGCCAAGCCTTGAAAACAATGACCAGAGCACGCTTCTTTAGGGGGTAGAGTTGCTTTGAGTATATATACTCAATTTTTATATTTTGTAATGGTCGATGGTAGAGAAATGCTCCCAGAATTGTAAAGTTTTAATGAACTCTCTGGTTATTTGGTTATGTATATGCATGTGAGACTTCTTGTTTAATAACAGTCAGTTTTCTTACTCACTCTTGCTTCCCTCCGATGTTGAAAGAATTCATGATTAACTGATTCAGTTTAATTGTTGTGTTTGTGGTTATCAGGCTTACCTATGGCGCAATCCAGAGGTGACTTATGGTGCTAACATTTCTGGCGTCGTTGTCGTGGACGAAATTGAAGATTTTCCCTGGGATTGAATGACAAAGATTACTGGTTCTGAAGGTGCATCAGAAATTAGTACATTGAGATTGCAATTGTGCACCTGGTGACTCCACTGTTTCATCTCCACTGTTTTAGTGGAATTGTGTCTGGCTACATCTGGTATCCCCTAGAGAACACAATGATCGAATCTAGTCTTTGATGGTGAAAAAAGAACAGACACATTCATTTTTCATATCATTCACCTGGCGACTCCATGGTTAAAGAATCGATTGGTGACTCCACTGGTTCGAAATGGAAAAACTCCTGCCTTAGAGGTTTTCTCCTTTTGATTTTTCTGTTGTTCCTAGTTTTCCTAATGTTGTCCCTACTCCAAATGAATGAGGTGATTATTTTCCCATATTTAGAGAGCGTAAAGAGGACAACCCTGCTCAACATCTTCATGAGTTTCATGAGCTCATGCATCAGTGGGAGATACATTATGAGGATGTATTAATGAAAATGTTATTTTTCTCATTAGCAGAGGATGCGTGTGAGTGGTATCAATCATTTCCCCTGCTAGAATTTCCTCCATGGAACAGTTTCATGCAGCCTTTAATAAGTATTGTCAAAAGGTATTTTTCCTCTGAGTTTATCTGTCATAACTGTTGTAAGGGATGTGATGGCCATGATCAATATATGGTTGTTTCTTATGAAATATATGAGTATGAAAGTTGCGAGGAGGAAGAAGATGCTTTGGGTGAAGTGATGGAACTAGTAAAATATCTCACTGCCAAACTAGAAAGGTTGGAATCTGAAGATAGCGCAGAGGATTTTCCAGTCCTTGAGGCAAATTTTCTTGGCAGCTCTTCTGAAGATGATAATGAAGATTTCATAGCTATTGAGGCATTATTTTCTACCTCTGATGATCCTTCTATCTCATATTTTAAAGGAAGAATCCATTGTGGAAGAAGATTGTTCTCTTTTTCTTCACGAGATTTCCCATGATGTCTTTGCATTTGGGATTGAAAATCAGGATCGGGAGATTGTTCCATTTTTGCAATATGGAGGAGTTTTTTGCTCACCTGGATTCGATGATTATTCTGGTGAGGAGAAGTAGAGCCCCACATCACAGTTTGTTGGCCAAAGGAGCATCCAACCTTTATATGACAGCTACGAATCAGATTTTGAGCTAGATATGCAGGATTTCCAAGAACAAACTGCTGAGTCGTATCCTTTGTTCAATAATGAAGAATATTACGAGGAAATCCTTCTTCCTTGGCCTGTAGAAGATGTTGAAAATCATATTGAAGAGCAGATATTTCCCACGGGTCCTGTTTATGATGATTATGAATATGACCCTTGGGAAAGCCATGAAGAAGAACTAGAGGAGCAGTAGAAGGGGCAGTTTATATCATGTCCAGAGCCTATAAGTGAGCAACCATCATCTAAAATCAGTCACCCTGCATCAAATTCTCATTCACTTGCACTCTCCATAGACATTCATCCATGTGTGAGAAATTATGTTGCAGAGGTGGTTGTCTGTTATAAATATTCTAGAGTTTGTCGCTTGGCCTATGAGCCTGTGAAGGAATACATGGAGTTGTATTTCCTTCATGTTTTGAAGCCACCCATCTTTATCCTGACCCCAACATTAGGAGGAAAGATGAAGAATGTAATAGTTCTATTGTCACGGTTGCATTACCTGTTATCAATCATTGATAGAGTGAAGGAGCTTCCATTTAGGAAGTTACTTGAGTCTATGGTGGAAATTTTCTTTCACCTAGCACCATGTATTAAAATCAATTAGTTTAGGACTATACATAAATAATCTCCTTGGATCATGTGTGTTTTTTTTTGTTTTACTTATCAGCCTTTATTTTTCAGCAGGATGTTTGGGGGCTCGACTCCATAGCCCACCAAAAGGCAACTAGAACCGCAAAAGGAGATCTTAGAGCCTCGCGGGGAGGACTCTATCCCCCGTGGAGCCTAATGTTAGCACATATTCTTGCAGGGGAGTGTTTTCCCTTCAGTTTCGGCCCTTGGATGACCAAGTGCGAGAAAGGGGGGCTTTAAAAACCCCACAAATGTGTTTCAACCGAATTCGGGGCGTGTTCTGCTAAGGTGTGCATGTATCGGGACTAGGGAGAGTGCCACTTCGGGTATTTTGAATTTGAGAAAGGCACGTAGGAGATCTGGGTGGTCCAACCAAAGGGACGCATGGCACATGATTAATCATTTGATGATTTCAGGGAATGGAGCAGTCAAAGGACCGAGTCATGAGGACTCGTGAAGGGAGAAATCACGAAATGATCTGAGTCATCCTTCTCAGCACGATGTGTGGCACACGATTAAGCATTTCGTGATTTTGGGGAATGGAGCAGTCAAAGGGTCGAGTCACAAGGACTCTCGAAGCGCGAAATTTCGAAATGATCTAAGCCTTCCTTATCAGTAGGATGTGTGGCACATGATTAAGCATTTCGTGATTTCAGGGAATGGAGCAGTCAAAGGGCCGAGTTGCGAGGACTCACGAAGCGTGAAATCATGAAATGATCACGGTCATCCGATCAAAGAGGGGCACGTATCAACTGATCTGATCATCGTGATTTTGTGACTCAGGGTTTTGAGCATGGAATACCTCATGAGCTCATGAAACGCGAAATCACAACGCACCTAAGAGTTGGGCTCATGGTCTCAGCATCTGATCACATGGGAAGTGGGTCTAGAAAGAGGGTATAACGCTCATCACATAGCCAACGTTTCGTATTGTCAGGTAAAAGATCATGGTTTTCCATTTTGAATCAAGTCTGATCGTTGATCCAAATGGTCCATTTCGCGGAAACGAGCATTGGGATATTTGAAAACAAGGGGAGTGAGAACTCCCAAAATGTGAAATCCTGAAATTTCATATGGATAGGCACAAGGTCAGGGCCTACAGTCATGTGGGGTGCTGAAAGGAGATGCACAAGGGATTAAAGAGCCCGAGTTCGTTACAGAGAAATATTTTCCTGGCCTCGGGATACCAGAATTGACTTGAGAGCGTCGTGAGCCTTCTTGGAGAATTCATGGGTGTCAAGGCTCCATCCTAATCCTGATGCAATTAGTTAATGGTGGTGGGAGAGGTATTTGAAGCCTCGTTTCATCCCATAAATGAAAATCATGGAGGAGTTGACCATGGAAAATAGAGTTGTCATCCTTTGGTACCCCTGCAAGTGGTTTTTCCTGCAAGCCCATACCAATCCGAGATCACGTCTAACAGAAGAATGCAAGTGCGACCTAACAGAGGAATATGCAGAGGAAAATCCTTGAACACAGTGACCAGAGCACACTTCTGTAGGGGGGCGAGTTACTTTGAGTATATATACTAGGTTTTTATATTTTGTAATGGTCGATGGTAGAGAAATGCTCCCGGAATTGTAAAGTTTTAATGAACTCTCTGGTTATCTGGTTATGTATATGCATTTGAGACTTCTTGTTTAATAACAGTCATCTTTCTTACTCACTCTTGCTTCCCTCCGATGCTGAAATAATTCATGACTGACTGATTCACTTGAATTATTGTGTCTGCATTATAATGAAAGTTTGATTATAGTGTTGTCATAGTTCCTTTCATTTCCTTTGACATTTAAATTCGAGAAGTTCTTCTGTTTAAATTGTTCCTCCTTGGGCTGCCGAAATACTTGATATCCTCGGTAGATATTTACATTTTCTCCCCGAAGTCTTCCTCCTACTCACCCTTACTACAACTTATTGCCTGAAGTTAAACTAAGACCTCACCTACTTGTGCTTTCCAACCTAGTTTTATGAGTTAGAATGATACCATTCTGAGTCTGCGTCCATTAAACCACCTTTAAATCTATTCATTGTGACATACAAACTTATGGGTATCAATCTTACCTCTGCTGCAATCCAGAGGTGACTTTTGGTGCTAACAATAGGCACTGACCTACAAGAGACATCTATCCATTATTTTTTTTGTAGGCACCGACCTATAGGATACATCGATCCCTTGTGTTGTTTGTAGGCACCGAACTATAGGAGACATCAATCCCCTCTGTTGTTTGTAGTCACCAACCTATAGGAGACACCAATCCCCTCTACTATTTGTAGTCACCGACCTACAAGAGACACCAATCCCTTTTTCTATTTGTAGGCACTGACCTATAGGAGACACCGATCCCCTCTAATTTTTCTATATCACTCACTCCTTTTTCTTTCCCCAAATTTCTGCAATATATTCGCTACTTCTTCTTTCACCAAATCACTCACTCCCTTTTTTCTTTTGCCAAATATGTAATGTGTTCACTACTTCTTATTTCATTGTGCCTTCACCATATCTTCTTGATTCTTCTTCTACTTCTGCCTCAGATATGCCTTTACACGTTTTTCTTGCTAGAACGACAAATCTATTTGTTAGAACACTAGATATGATCTTCACTAATATTTAATTGTCACTCCTTGAATGATATCCAATCATCACTTCTCAAATGGTATGCATAATAATATTAAATTTTCGCCCCCACATGCATTTTTTCTCACAATCCTCTTCTCCATTTATACTTTACCATAAACTTTTCATGAAAAGTCATATTCATTTGAAAAGTCATGACTTTTATTATATAATAATTAATTTCCCCCCTTTTTTTAATTTTTAATTCACTTTTTAACATACCATGGGTAAAATCCCACCAAGGATTTTAAATCCATGTGCAAATACCATGTGCACTTTAACTTTTACCTTTTTTAATCCATTTTCATCTTTACTCCACTTTTATGTAAACTCCACTTTCACTTTTACCTTTTTTTTTAATCCACATTCATGTTTACTCCACTTTTACGTAAACTCTAGTTCCAATTAACTTTTCCACTTTTGTATTTATTAAAGTCACAATTATATTTGAATACTTACTTACCTTTGACATCAATGCCAATAATTAATTCAACACCTGGTAACAAATTCTCTCTCTTTCCATAAGTTAGTTATTTTTATGAAATTCAGTTATTTTATCTTAGTTTGGTATTCTTTCTGAAAAGTAAATTATATATGGTCATAGGTACATTGCAGTATAGTTGACGACTATAGGCGATTTTCCCTTAAATCAATTTTTAGTGGTGCCCTTTGGCCTTTGCAATACTCCTTCCACCTTCTAGAGCCTTGTGAACAAACTTTGTCGATGTTGTCTATGCAATTTTGTGTTGGTATTCTTTGATGATATCTTGATCTACAACAAAACCTGGTATTCCCACATAGATCATGTCAATTGAGCCTTTTAACTCCTGTGGGACCACCAATTATTTCCAAAACATTCAAAATGTGCTTTTGGGGATTCCAAGGTTGAATATTTGGGTCACATTGTAAGTCAGGGTCGAGTATGTGTACATCCAAAGCAAGTTGTATCTATGTAATATTGATCCCACCCTAAGACATTGAAGAGCTTGCATGATTTCTTAGGACTTACAAGCTACCACAGGAAGTTTGTAAAAAATTATGGAAAATTAATGTGTCCCTTAACTTCACTGTTAAAAACAATTCATTTGTATGGAACAAGGTAGCCGAGAAATCCTCACCAAATTTAAAGGATTCCATGTGCACTACTCCAGTATTAACAATGCCATATTTTATTAAAACTTTTTTCCTAGAATATGAGGCCTCGAGTAGAGATATTGGAGTAATGTTAATGCAAGAAGAACACCCCTTGGCATTCACCAGTGAGCAGTTGTGTGACCATGATTTGAGTAAATACAGATATGAGAAAGAGATGATGTTCATCATTAATGCAATTTAGACTCGATGCCCATATCTCATAGGGATGAATTTCCAAATGAAGACCGATCATCATAGTCTGAAGTGTTTTCTAAAACAAAGGTTATCATCACCAAATCAACATAAGTGGGTAACTAAGATGTTGTGGTATTATTACGATATTATATATAAAAAGGGTAAAGGAAATGTGGTGATTGATGCCTTATCCAAGCAATTTGAGGAGGATGGATCCTTCTTTGTCTTATCTTTACCCATTCTAGGTTGGCTCAAAGAAGCAAGTTAATAATGGATGGAAAATGACACTATAGTTAAACTCACCAAAATTCTTTGAGAATATCCCAACCCTTTTAAAAGGTATACATGACTTCAAGATACATTGAGGTATATAGGGTGCATTTTTTTGGTAAATAATTATACCCTAAAACAAAGGGTCTTAGAGGAATTTCATTCATCACCTATAGAGAATCACTCTGGCTTTCATAAAACCTATGATAAACCTAAGCACTCATTCTTTTGGGAAGGAATGAAAACAAACAACCAGTACTTTGTAGCAACTTTAAACACTTTTCAAAGAAACAAGGGTGAGACAGTGATGATGCTAGGGGCATTGCAACCACTACCAATCCCAACACATTTATGGAGAAACGTCTCTATAGATTTTAAAGTGGGACACCCAAGATATAGTAACAAATCAATGATCATGATGGTAATCAATCATTTTTCTAACTATGCTCATTTGTGTGCCTTATAGCATACATTGCCCCCTCTGTAGTGGCCCAAGTCTTCATGGATCAGATTTTTAAGTCACATGGCATGCCCACTTCACTGTCTCAGATCAAGACCCTACATTCACTAGAAAATTTTGGTAAGAAAGGTTTAAAATTCAAGGTACCTGCCTGAACATGAGCACGATGCATCATCCCCCATTAGATGATCAAATTGAAGTGGTCAATAACTTCTTACAAATCTATTTGTGATGTTTCGCTTCCAAAAATCCACACCAATAGGATTAATGGCTTCCCCTTGAAAAATGGTGGTACAATACCACTTATCACAGTGATACCAAAATGACACCATATGAATCTATCTATGGCCCAAAACCTTATCAGTGACTATGTATTTACTAGGCACCTCCAAGGTTCATGTAGTGTATAACACATTTCACACCAAAAAATC
>ML874619.1:3588-18929 GCA_009831015.1 Picea engelmannii | reverse complement strand
TTGTATTGGTCGTGGCTATGTCTTATCATCTCGTAGATCCACTGTGTATTCTTCGTGGCTACGATCAGTTTGAGTCACTATAGTATAGATCCACATTGTATCTTTGGTGGCTATACCCCTGTTTGTCAATACAATTATGGATCCGCGGTGTATTTTATGGCAGCCATACCTCACAAGTCTCGGTCTCCCAAGCATAGGTATGCCTGCCTTGGGCTTTGATATATGTCATGATATTGGTTGGATGTTTGTGTGCAGCTTCTGTCAGGTTCTCTGAGTCTATACCCTTGCTTGAATATCTGCAAAGTACTTCAGTCATCAGTCTGCATCTTCTGACTTCATACTTTGGGGGGCATTCTGTTACACATCAAAATCACTCAATTGGATAAGTGTCGCATATGTCTCTCACTTGTCGCAAGTGTCGCAACTCCCTTACGACTTGTCGCAAGTTGGTTATGAAGTGTCATAAATGTTGTTGAATCATGCTACCACGATGACGACACTAAGGAACACTTGAAACATCTTATGTACTTGGTCTGAAGGAAGAAACGGGTTCACTGAAGACAAACATCTCTTAGCACCTAAGAGGGCTTCTTAATTAAAGGTTTGGAAGGGGAACGCTTCTCTAAAACTGTCTGAGGAGCGCCGACGCCCTTCTACCATGCTCCAGAAGTGTTATAGTGCTTCTCCACCCCTTTGTAGAAGCGCTGCTCAGATTTGAACCACTGGCGCTTCCCTTGACTTGTTCAGGAGATTTCTAATGCTCTGATGCCCCTTCTAAGGGAGCGCTCTCCATTCTGGGTAACTTGTTAGCCCGGTGAGAAGAATAAGGGGAGAATCATTCGAGTTTAGGAGGCGGTTGAGCTCAAATTCTTGGTTTTTTCAAAAGATCTTTGATCCAAGGAGGGAGTTACCAACTGGTTCTAAACATAACTCTAGTGGTTAGGCTCCTCCCAACCTATATAAGCAAGCTCTATGGTGGTAAAGAGGGGAAAAGAATTGAACATATGAAGCTTATGATCTTGGAGGAAACTTGCAGTCATCCAAAGGAGAATAATCATTGAAGCTGCTGTTATCCAGGTTGTGGATCTTTCAGGCAAGGGTTAGACGAAGAGGACTTGACGAAGATGTCGCATTCGCATCTACGATTGTAAGTACTGTTTTCGTTATTCTCATTAATATGACAAGCTTGGTCTGTTTCTTTCTAGTTTGTGTCTGATGTTACATGAACTTATCATTTAATGATAGATCTGTTTTCAAGCTAATGTCAATAGAGTAGGAAGTGGTCGTATCTTGTTTTGTCCACAGACCTCATTGAGGAGCAAAAGGATTGGAGCGCAACTCGGAGCGTGCAGGGACAAACGTCGATTAAAATGTACTTCTATCATCCTCCCTTCTCATGCATTAGGCTTAGATATATTTGAAAGGAAGTTAGTGTCCATGATAAGCATTTTTCTGTCTAGGGTTAAGGTCAAGCTCTAGAGGTCGATCTACTTGTCCGCAGGCAGATTTTCCTACAACACAGTGTTTGGCCCATCTTCTACAGCAGGGGGTACAACTACAACCATGTTTAGTAATCATGTTTTTCCTTGTGACCGATTCACCTTTTCTTGTTATAGGTGTAATACCTTAGCCTTGTAGTTCATTGCCTCTTGTCGAAATGCTTCCTTTTCTTGTTCTAGAGAAACTAGTTTCGTTGTTTGTGGATGCTCTATGGAAGACATTTTTAGTTTATTCTTGAAGCTTTGAATTGGCTTGTCTTTTTCATCCAATGAGGATTTCACCCCCTGAGGGCCTTAATATTCTATCCTCTTGACCTGAGTTTGCCAAGATCTGTTGGATGCCTTTTCTTACCTCAACCGCCCTTCCAATTTTATTACATAACATGAAAACCTTGAATTCTTTAAGCTTAGACCCAAGTAATCTGAATACATCATATTGCTAGTATTTTTGTGGAATTTGACTTTGTCTGGAGCACTGATGTTGTCATACTTTATCTTGATTTCAGATACTTTGTCTTCATCTACAACTACTATATTAAAGGTCCTCTTCTATATATCTCTTACTGTGAATAGAGAAGACTTGTGTTGAGAAATATTCTCCACTTTGGGGACTAACTCCCTCATTTCACCCATGTCCATGTTTCCTTTCTTATCATATTGTTTTTCCAAATCTTCTTTAGATTGATAAGTTGCTCCAGATGTCTTATCAAAGATGTGCTTTTTGCTGCTGAAATTTCTTGAGCTGCCTTCACTTTGGAGCTTGCTTCCCTTCTCAACGTCTACAATGCTGGTACCACTCTCCACCATATCCATATTCACTTGTTCTTTAGGATATTCCTACTCTATATCCAATATTTGTGGGGATTGCATGATATTCATATTATTAGGGTTAGTATGTTGATCACTGGTGCCCGTGGCCTCTGAACTGCTTCTTTTGTTGTAAACAATTACTTTGGGAACTTTGACTATCAACTTCTGAGGAGTTGGTTGTGTTTGAGTCTATTTCAGGGTTTCCTCCACTTGCTTTGTTTGATTAGGTTGCAATATTTCTTCCATATCAACATAGACTTCTAGATTTTCCAATTTGTCAAAACCCTCAACATGTTCATGCTCATAAGGGGCTTGTTTGTTCATCCGTCTTCTCTTGGATATGATATGATGTGGATCATATTTTATTCCCTATAGTTGTGAAAAACCAATCTCTTTGAGATTTTCCTGGATCTGAGATAAGCATGATCTAGTCTTGACAATGAAGGGTCCAATGATAAAAGGGAATTTTAGATTTAAGGATTTGTGCAATTTCAGGAAATGCTCTGTCTCTGATATGATTCTTTGCCTGATGAACTCAAGGGAAAAGACTCTGGTGGTCAAAAAAATAGGAAACAAGTAAGGGGATTCATGACAACCATAAACCCATACCACTATTGAATGCATGAACAGTACCCAATCCCCCACTCTATTTTCTAGATTTGGCTGTAAATAGCTCCTCATGTCATCCAGGACTCTTGGTAGGATGGGTGGTAACTAGTGTTGAAAATCAAACTATAAACCCTGGACATGACCTTGTTAGTGAAGATGAGAAATGTGATCCTCTTACATTTAGTTGATATGAATTTTGCTTCAAGAAATTCTCTCTTATTTGTTTCCAGGAAAATCTTCTGCAAGTATGTGTAATATATTAAATGTATCAGAGAGAGAAAATTCACTAGTTGTTTATATATATTATCAGCTATGAACTGGTCGAAGATGACACAAATGACGGACTAGACTCTGACTAAAAAAATGCCAACATGAAACCTAACATGACCTCGACCACATTCTTGTATTTATCCAGACCTAAAATTTGACTCAGTAGGGAACATATCCATTGTACATCAATAACCATGATACTCACACTCATTGGCAAAGGCAGACTTTCTGAAAGATGCTCTGGTTTGATAATTGTCTGTAAAAATAGGTCTTTGACTTCTGATGGACACTCCCTATAAACCCTAAATAGCGTTTCTTCCTCAAATGGTTCAGACACTGCAGAGAAGGACTCTGGTATGCCAAGGGCACCTCAAATTGATAGAATCTCTACCCTACACAGGACCTCAGACCCCTGTTTATTGATGACGAATTTCTCTTCCTATGAATACTGCTTTGTGCACCAACCTATAAATTTGGGAAAAGGGAACAGGACCTCGACAACGTAAGGGGCTATAGTGGCTTGGATTGCTTCAAGGAAGGGTGTCTTCTTCCCTACATTATCAAACAGATTAGCTCTAGACATATAGATGGGTGAAATGGTGATTTCAATGTCAAACACGTCTGAATCACAGTGATCAATTAGGGCTTCTTCATTTGAAATAGGGTCTTGCTCTGTCACCGACGTTATGATAGGGTCCATGGTGTCGATGAAAAATACCTAGAAATGAGTGTAAATGGCGTGATCTTGGCATACTGTTGAGCTTCAGTTGAATGGAGTGGTCACGCAAAATTTCAAACGTTCTAGTATTTTGAGAAACATAAAAATAAATAACGAGTGCCCTTTATATACTTTTCCAATTTCGAGGGCGCAAGGAGGTGATTTGGGGCAACCCGCTTCTCACCTCAAAATGAACCTAGTGGTGCCACGTGGTCCCAACCCAAAATCGTGGTTTATTTTTTGACCCACTTTTGGGAATTATCCTCCACGCAACTCCCCCCCGAAATGATCCTCGACCGTTGATCTGGTGCGATTGTGATCTACGACCTATCGGGTCCCATCAACTCCACAATCTCGCCAGATTTAGCCTCCTCCTACTAGAATTATCCCTATCCTCAATTTTTTTCATGCCTCCACACCAGTTTAGCACCTCTCTAAATCTTGGAATATTGATTTTATACTGAAGTTTTAATGGTGATAACATGGGCTCCAACTGGGGATGTTATCCTCCCAGCAAGGTAGAAAATAATGACAAACCAAGTGTCTACCCATTGGGATTTATTTTACTTATGAAACTGAATTTACCAACATCTTATTTAGAAAACTAAAAATCTACTCAACATAACTTAGGGCCTTAGATTTAGGCTTCAATTTATGTTGATTTAATTCCAACTGCTTCAACTGAAAAACAAAATGGTTATACACAATGAATGGAAAGGGTGATAGTTCCTTTAAATTATATAATGTTTGAGAAACCTACCATTCATTGGTCCTCCTCCAATGATATATCCATTACTTTCATGTATCATATATGCATTATTCCCATGGTATTCCATAATTTTGAAAGGTCCCAGACATAGATGGTCAAATTTTCGATGCTTTCCTTTATCTTCATTTCTGGAATCCCATATCAATACCAAGTCTCCTACTTTGAAATCATCTTCCTTGGTATGCCTGTCAAAAGCCTTTTTAATTCTGTCTTCATGCAACTGAGAATTGTTGAAGGATTTTTCTCTTGTTTTTTGGACATTGATGAGTTCATCTGTTCTCCTTCGAGTGGCATCTGTTTCCACATATTTTTCATGTAGCAACCTCATCACTGGAAATCCTAATGTAGTAGGAAAAATTTCCTCTGTGCCATACAAACTATGGAAGTGTGAAGTGGAAATAGATCTTTTTGTAGTGATCCTGTTAGCCCATAGTGCATGGATGAGATTTTTGTGCCAAGATTTTTTGTTATCTTACAACAAATTCTTGATAATTCTGGTTAAGATCTCATTGGATGACTTAGCCAACCCATTTCCTTGAGGGTAATAAGATGTGGAGTGTCCAAGAGTTATATTGTAATCAACACAAAAGTTTTCCATATTCTTGGACTTAAATTTTGTAGCATTGTTTGTAATGATTTTGATTGGACACCTGAACCTGCACAAAATATTGTTCTCCAAAAGCTAAATGATAACAACATATGTGGTATGGCTAGTGGGAACTGCCTCAATCCACTTGGTGAAGTAATCTGTGGCTTTCAGTATCCACTTATGTCGAGTTGAGGACTATGGATGAATTTCACCTATGAAATCAAGGCCCCATTGTCTGAAAGGTGCTTCAACAGAGATGGGATTCAAGGGAAAAGGTGGCAACTTTCTCTTCCCATCAAAAATTTTTCATTCATGACAACTTGAAACCTCTTTATATACATCATAAAAAATGCTAGGCCAATAGAACCCAACCCTCAATATCTTGTGCAAAGTAGTTTTCCAGTAATGGTGTACTCCACAGTCACCTTTATGGAATTTTCTGATGGTCTTCTCTACCTCTTCCTCCAATAAACAACTCAAAAATATTTTTCCTGGATCCTTCCAATACGGAGATTGATTTACAATACAAAACTTTCCTAGTTTTAGCTTTAAGAACCTGGCCTTGGTTTTACTCAATTTAAGAGGAGATTGCAAATTTCTTAACACATAAATAATATCAGCATACCATGGGGAGTCAAGGAATTTTTGGGATACCTGAGGGGACCTTTCCCCTTTATTCCAAAGAGCTCACAATTTTTCTGTGCCATCATCTTTGCAAGTCCCTGCCCCTTGATCGACTTTGTAGGTTCAATCTCAAGTTCATATTCCAACAACATAGCTATCCACTTGCCCCTTTTCCCTTAGGATTAGGCCGAGTTACAAGACTGTTGGGTACATAGGCAGTGGTATGAGAATGAAATATATAAACTCTAAACTCTTTTAGGGTCTTGACCAATGCATATGCATGGTTTTCCATGATATCATACTTCAATGGTGAATCCCTCAATGTCTTGCTATATTATTCTATAGGATTCTCAAAATTATGCTCATCCTTCTGTAATAAAACACTAACAATGGTGTGTTCTGAAGCAAAAGAGAACAACATAAAGTCTTTTTCAAAATTAGGTTTGGCCAATAATAGGGCATTGGTCAATGCCACTTTAATGTATTCAAAGGATTTTCTAGCTTTAGGGGTCCACTTTATCTCACTTCCTTTCTTGAGCATGTTAGTGATATGTTTTATGATTTCAGCTAGGTTAGGGATGAATCTTCTTAGAAATTTTACTTTCCCCAGGAAAGATTGCACTTCCTTTTTTTTTCTGGGCATGCCAATTTTCAAGATCCCCTCAACTCTACTGGGATATATCTTTATTCCCTCTTTTGAAATAATGTGACCAAGTAACTTCCCTTCTTCCATGCCAAAATTTTACTTCTTTGGGTTCAATGAAATGCCAAAATTTCCACACTTTTGAAAATCCCTCCTTAGATGTTTAAGATGTTCTTCATTAGAAGCTGAATACACAGTGATATCATCTAAGTAAATAACAATAAATTTATCTTTTTCATCAGCAAAATCTATATCCATATCCCTTTTAAATGTTTCTCTTGCATTCATGAGCCCAAAAGGCATCTTGGCATACATGAAGGTACCCCATGGTGTTGTGAATGTTGTCTTTTCCTTATCATTAGGGTGCACCATGTTTTATTGTACCCAGAGAAACCATCCAACATTGACATTTTCTGAGAACCTACCACTTTCTATAGAATGTGATCCATCTTAGGAAGTGGGTAGTTTTCCTTGAGAGACACCCTGTTTAGATTTCTGAAGTCCACACACAACCTAATCCCTCCACTCTTCTTTCTGACAGGCACCAAATTTTCCACCCACTTGGAAAACCTCAAATATACTATGATATTGGATTCAAACAAATTATTTATCTCTTTATCAATCAAGGGTAGCAATAAAGGATTGATTCTTCTTAATTTATATTTGAAAGTTTTATGATCTTCTTTGATTGGGATCACCTATTGAATCACCTTGGTATCATAAAATTTCAGATCTTCATAACTCCAGGAAAAAACATCAGAGAATTCTTTCATTAAATTGGTATATCTTTGCTTGACCTATGGGATGAGTGTCTTGGACAACTTAATTATCTTAGGATATTCCTGAGTCCCAATGTTGCAATCTTCAACATCTCCATCATTTACACTAATTTTAGGACTCCTAGCCACATCATTATTATCAAAGAGTTTCTCCAATGGGACCAGGCCTTTGGGAATGATGCTACTTTTTAGCTACACTATATCTCTACCCACAATATGATTTTTGAAATAACCATCATTTGTGAATATTGTTGCATCTTCTTCTTCACCACAATATTCTTCATCAATATTCACATTTTCAAATTCATCCTCCATCTTGAGGAAACTTTATATTTGTTTATCATATTTGAAAACATTCCAGTACTTAATATTATCTAGTAATGCTAGACTGTGTTTGACCTCAAATTCATATTTTTTGTTAGGGAACATGGGAATTTTAAAGACTAAGGCTGAAGTAGCCAGGGCATCAACAATATGATTCTTCCCTCTTGGAATCACTAAAATATTATATTCTGAAATTTTCTAAAGAAGATCAAGCACTATATTTCTATAATCCCTGAGCCTGGGATGATTTTCTTGGTATATACCCTTTATCTGACTGATAATCAACTCAGAATCCCTATGTACAACTATTCTCTTAGCACCCATTTCCTTCAAAGTCTTCAATCCTAACACTAATGCTTCATATTCAACCATGTTGTTTGTGAAATCAAAAGCAATTTTATAAGAGCAAGGTTTTGTATTTAATTTGGGGAAGTTGATCCACACACCAGCCCCCGCTCCTTCTCTACTGACAACTCCATCGAAGATCATATTCCACATATGATTTTCTGCATCATTTTGTTTCTCTAAACTTTCCTTATTTTGCTAATCAGATTGGTCTTTGGCAGTTGTTGGCGCAGGGGAAGAACTAGGGTTCAACGCTTCAACTTCGCACCAAAAAAACCCTAACTACTGACACTTTTAGTAACATCTGTGAAGCAGATGAAGTCTCACCCAAGGTAGATGCAGGGGGGGTTGCAGGACTCAAGTGTCTACAACCTAGCTGGGACACAAAAATGTGATTACAATACTTAATAGAGCACTTAGCCATCAATATGCATTAAGTTATGATTCTTATTCACATCTCAGATTAAACCTTGTTACAGATCAACGCAGTAGTAATCAATATTAATCACATGTAATAATTTAGCACATAACATCAGAGAAGATCTAGCATTTATTCATATATCAAGCACTAAGCATCAATGGATCTACCTATCACACATCAAGAATAGTGCACTAAGAAAATAGATACATAAACATCATAAACAACATTGCAAAAATCAAAACAACACAGGATATATGTCGTTCACCCCAGTGTGGGGCTACGCCCACCAAATTATTCTTATTCTTTATTAGTCTTCAAGCTTCTTGAATCTCTTTGCTCCTGCGCACAAAGCCACATAGCTGCCAACTCCACCAAGGGATAGGAGATCTGTGCACACCTCACCAGATCATCCTTCCCTAAATTAGATCAAAGAACAAATCCTTTCATAGTATGTCTTCATAGAGCAGTTAAAAAGCACTTGCACTTATCTCTCCAAGCCTTAACACATTCGTGCACAAAGCCAACTAGCCATGCACTAAGCCAATCAATGACTAGTAACTACTTCTTACATCACTTGTCTACTTATTTATGCATTAAAAAAATGCCTAAGAATGGGTAAACCCATGGTCTGACATCCCATACATGTTACATAAACCTTTAAATCCCAAAAATCCCACAAAATGGGTGAGATCCCATGATCTTCGCTTTGCCGAGGCGCTTCATCTTCGATCAGCCTGTCGAAGTCCAAAAAATGGTCAAACATGACCAACATTTCCTAAAAACTTGGTCGAGGGCCAACATGCCCCCAACACTCACCTGTGACTCATCCCGAGTCACTCTGATCTGGGTAATATTAATTCAAAGGACTCGAGATTAGCTTGATATTCCTCGACTTGTTGCTTCGCCAGAGCCTCCTACTCGATTAACTACTGAATTACTTGCTCGGTGATAGGCCCTTCCAGGTGTTGTTCCACTATTGCAACCACCTATTTCAGTTGTAATCCTTGTCCCTCGATCTCTTCAAAAAGTGTGCAAGATTCGTCCTGCACTGACTGGAGTCCCTGTGTCACCTCCATAACTCGGCTCTGGATGGAAGTGACCTACTGCTAACTTGCGCACTGCTCCTGTGATCTCTTCATCTTCTCCACTGCAGTAAGAAGCTCCAGTTGTTCTTGCATAGTGGAGTCATGTTGCTTCTCCTCCTAGATTTGTGCTTCCAATTTCCTCATCTCCGGGTATTTTGCAAGGCACCCATAAGTTTAGACACTTCGATCACTTAATTTCTTACATTATGAGGCCAATGCCCTGATTCTTTCTACTGTACTCCTAGGAACTTCTTCCCTTTGATCTCGTACTTCTTGCATAGTGCTCGACACTGCTTGAATTTCTAGCTCTGATACTCTTGCTTGAAGTTGTTGAATGGCCTCAACGAGCTTCCCCACTTGTCTCTTGGATGTCTCTTCTTCCATCTATGCCAAGCTCGGTGTTGGCCCTTCACCAAGTTTTGGAGATTTTTGGTCAGGTTTGACCTAGTTTTGGGACTTCGACAAGCTGGTCAAAGGCAGAGCACAACTCGAAGTGGAGATCGCGGGATCTTGGCCCATTTTTAGGGAACTTTTGGGTTTCGGTATTATGTAATGGGTATGGGGATGTTGGCCGATGGTTTTACCCATGTTGAGTCCCTTTTGTAATGTATAAATACATAACTAGACAAAGTAAGTAAGTAGTAGAGAGATAGAAGGTTGTTGAAGATTGAAGTGCTAAGTGCAAGTGTTGTAAGAGGTTCTATGCTCAGTGTATCTTGATTATCTGTAGTGCTCTATGCACAAAATGTAGAAGGATTTTTGCTGTAACCTAGCCCGGGGAAGGAGGATCTAGCAAGGTGTGAGAAGATCCTCTGGCCTCCATGGAGTAGGGTTTTGATGCTTGGTGCTTGTAAGAAGCTTGACAGAAGATAGTAGAAAGAAGAAGAGTTGGTGGATGTAGCCACACGTTGGGGTGAACCATGTATATCCTATGTTAATGATTGCTCTGTGAATTATGGTTGTTTTTTTTATGTGATTTATGCTTAGTGCAATACTGTATGCTTAGATGGATATGATATGATAAGTGATGTGAATGAATGTCAGATCTGATCTGTTTCCATATGATAAGTTCTTAGATGTGTTAGATGTGATTGAATATTGTGCTGCTCTGTAATTAGGGTTTTATCTACGAAGTAACCAAGGGTTGAATACTAATGAATGGTAACTGCTAAGTGCTTTGCTAGAATATTGTGATCACAGATCCATGTCCCAGCTAGGTTGTAGACACTTGAGTCCTACAACCACCCTTGCCTCTACCTCGGGTGAGACTTCATCTGCTTTGCAGGTGTTGCCGAAAGGGCCGGTAGTTAGGGTTTTGTTGGTGCATTGTTGAATTGTTGAACTCTGGGTTTTCATTGTGCCAATAAATGGTTCCATTGTCGGGAAACTAAACTGTGATTGTTGGGAATTGAGGAAAAGAAAGATCTCTGTGTGTATATCTATTGCTTTAGTGCACAGTATTCCACTTGACTTGTGAATCTCTATGCTAAGAAGAGAAGTCTGATCTAAAGAAAAGAGGTAAGATCTGAAAGTTGGGTGCTTTGGAAAAGGTAAGAGTAGTGAAAATTTTAATATCTGAAAGCTTTGTGTTTTGCTGAAAGTAAGTTAAGTGAAATTTTTTGTTTCGAAAGTATGGATCTAGTTATATTTGATAATTTTGTCCTAGCCTGAAAACTAGGGCACAGGTAGAAGAAAGAAGATTTGATATAAGTAGATCTGATAGATATGTGATTCTTATGCATAGAAAGAATGTTTGGACTAACAAATGGATGCAAGATCCTAGAAAGAATATTTTGCAGGCCATATACTATGATCCTAGTGCGCAGTACAAGAAGAACTGAGGATCATTTAAAAGAAAGAGAGGATAAACCCTTTTTTATAGCTGAAGAAGATCAGGATATCTTGCTAAGGATTTCCTCGATAAAAGACGTAGTTTTATTTGTTGTAAATCTATGGACCTTAAAGTTATGGATTTCCCTAGAATGATTGCTAAGCTTGAAAGAATGAATATGGAACAAGAAAAACATGAGAAAGATCCAGAAATTAAGACTATGGAAGAACCCCATAAAGAATCAGAGACTGTATTGTTACAAATAAAAGAAACCATGAACGATCACATAGACACCAATCTATCAGAGGTTTTAAAAGACAAAGAGTGCATATAAGCAAGAATAGGATACTTTGACATAGACTATGTTTTGGATGAGGAAACACATGTGAATATCATGACAGAAAGAACTTGGGAAATTTTGGGAAAGCATGCTATGATTCCTTCTTTGGGAATAATAGGATTGTTTAAAGGGAAGTTGATAACCCTATGTGGAAGACTTACCCAGACATCTATGAGTGCTCATGGAACTTCGATAGAGGAATAATTTGAGGTCATTAGATTTTTTGAGAACAATGCCCCATTTGCTATGTTTCTAGGAAAAACATGGATTAAGAAAAATCAGATTCAAAGAAAAGAAGAAGAAGCCATAGAATAGAAAAAGAAAGAATTAAAAGATTTCATGAATATGAGAATAACACACTTGATAGAAGAATAGGAAAACAAGTCGAAGATACTAAGGACCAAAGATATGGATGACGAATTTGAAAGAACATAGACAGACTTGAAGAACCCATCCACATAGGAAAGCAGAGCACCTGCCCCAGACAAAAAAGAAGTATTACACTCAAACACTATGGAAGATCATCAACAACGTGAAGTTACTATACCAAGAGAAGATAAGAATCAAAATGGGAAGAGGAACCCAGTGATTCAGATTATAGGAAAGAAGGCTAGAAAATTCAGTAAGATGAAAGCCAAGTTGGAAAAAATTCAAGAAGCCTAAGATAGAACTTCGCAGAAGCAAGGTTTCTAGAATCTGAACTTCGTCGAAATATAAAAACAACGCAGATTGGCACTTTGCCATGGTGGAGTGATATAACCATGACCATTAGACTGATGCTCCCTAATGGTTAAGAAATAAGTTATGGCATCGAAGCTTTCCATTGGACCATTGGGACTGTGCCATAATGGATGGAAGTGCATTGATGAAATATTTCCGACCTGTTGGAAGAAACCGTTATGATATTTCCTATTTATCCCATCGATCATTATACCGAGAACACTTTTGCAAACAATGATTCCTTGAGCCCATAGAGAGTTGAATTATACTACACTGTGTTCATAGAGACTTCGCTTCCAATCCTATTGCATTGAGTGTTTTTTCATCGACTTGAGGTACCCGATCTCGATCATGTATGTCGGACAACATTACCATAGTAGAGAGGTCAGTAGAGGAAATTTTGATCAATCTAATGGAAGAGAAGGTGATGTCTGCAGGAGTTCAATATTCCTCGACGAGAGGAGTGCAAGCCTCTCCATCGACTTCTCGCAGATCCAGACCATCCTGAGCTACGACTGAGAAAATAACCAAGCATCGAGATGACTTGGTGAATGCGAAGTTAATCCCATCCATCCTTCCCAATTACATCCCACCCCTGGCCAGTGTGGTGAGTCGTGACAGTGTCCCGAGGGACTTCGACTACACAGTCATCACTGCGTACCTCCCAAAGGGGATACGCGTAGTCAGACCACAGTTGGAGAGGATTATGACCTTGAATATCAACGACTATAATCTAGGATACCGCAAGACCTATGGCATGCTTATGCCTCACAAGTACTTGACTAAGACCAAGGGGAAGAAGTCAAAGATCATCCCCTAGCCATGGACCATGGAAATCGTGAGGTCCACTATCTTTAATGTGATGAAGATACCACACTTTGGAAGGCACCAGGAGGTTAAATCATGCGTTAAAATTATGATGTTGTGATTTCATGGTAGTTATTTATGGATAGACAGATGCATCATTATCGATCCGACGTTGATCCATAGGATCACCAGATTAAGCATGCAAGGAACAAACCCACAAGAATTTTACCCAGGGAAGGCTGTAGACTGCGCCCTGGAAAAGAATATTAAAGATACCTTTGGCGTTGTAAAAAAGGGGATGCAAGGATACATGGTAGCCTCCATTGAGAATGGTGCAGTGTGTCTTTCTTTCAAGTTGATTGCTGGTAATCTAGTTTGAAAGAACAAACCCACACATGTCACAGGGTTTGTTGTTGACCTCATGGGGAAAAGTGTGGAAGGACTCTAGATGAACTGGGCTAGTTACTTAGTGTTGGCACCAGGATGAAGTAGAAAGAAGGATGATCATGGGAAAGAAATCATGCAGAACCAGAAGTAACAACTGGAGAAAGAACAACGCGCGTGCATGCAAGAAAGCGGGCACAAGGAAAGCGACAGTTGAAGGAGGAAAAAAATGCACGTGTGGGAGGAAGACCTAACGTCCGTAGGGTTAGGGCTTTGGTAATGCTTTGTAAATAGCTAAATAGATTGAAATGTATAAATATAGATACGTAGGTATCATGTAGAGGTTCAACTGTTTTGTGTTGAAAATTTGTGTATTAGCTCAGGATGTCAGTATTGTTGTCCCATCTTTTATTGTAGTTACGCATGAGCCGATGCGGTATGCAATGTTGAATGTATGAACTATTTTTGTAATCTATTGAGATCAGGGAGAAGGAAAAGGGTAGATTATGGGGATTAGACCGTAAGCTAAGGAGCCTGGTGCGATCTAGTTCGCCCCATATAAATCTTACCCATAAGAGGGGAATTGTAAGTGCGTGATGCCGGAAATGAAGAACTACCATAATAAAAGAGACAAGAGCCAAATATTTGTGGACATAGCCCAAGATTGGGTGAACCACGGTAATAACTATGTAATGTGATGAATGTATGCATCTCTTTACTTTATTTCTTCCATTTATTATTATTCTTAATAAATGAGTCAATATATTGTTATGGAACATGAATATGCTGCTTAGGAAGTCAATTGTGTAATGGAAGCGTGTACCCGTGAGGAATAGGTAGAGTACCTTCATAGTTCGTAGTGCATGGCTCTGGTTAACAAACCACTATCTCATACTCAATCCTAGGTTGTAAACACCTGAGTCTAACAACTACCCATTTAAAGCTATCTTGGGTGAGACTGTGCAGTGCATTTTGTATACTGTGTTTTCTTCTGGTATAGTTTTAGAGGCTTTGTTGGTAACCTGAAAGACATGAACCTTGGTTCAACAACTCATATAGTCGGAGAGAGCATCTTAAGACCAACAAATGGTTCCATTGCTGTGTTAAGAGGAACACGAGAGGAATGAGTAGATGAGATAGAGTGCATGAGAAAAGAATGAGTGAAACCAGAATACCACTGAGCCACTAGAAGGGAATGTTGAGACCATGGAACCCCACAAAAGCGTAAATCAAAGGCTTGTTGAGAACTAAAGAGCTAGAGTTTGCTGAGAAATATAATACACACCCTAGCATCACACCTCGCAAATATCTGGATAAATAAGTTTTTACAGATTTACACAAAGTCTTTTTCTGTGATTTTCCCCACCTACTGCAGGAGTGGATACTAAGGTTGAAATATAACCACGCGAGGAACTGGATCCGACAGCTATATTGGACCCCAGTACAGGTTGAGAAGTTACAGCAGGTGAACAACAAATTCACCCATGCAATTGAGTTTTGTATTGATAGTATTGTAGGAGGCTTCATCACAGAGTTTGCAATTGACAAAGCGAAGTCATGCAACGCAGAAGAGCAAGAATTTCTACGTGGACCCTGAGGAAGGTACATTCGATCACTGTATACTTCTATTAAAACATTGTTATATAACAAAGGTGTAATGACAATGGAATCAAACAACTATATTTTCCTGCGTGCATGGGGAAAGGGGGGAAGCACTGAAAGAGAGAGGATAAATGGAAGAAGGTGAGGATAAAGGAAAGAAGGAGGAGGAACT
>ML874617.1:0-11256 GCA_009831015.1 Picea engelmannii | reverse complement strand
TGTCAACAATTTCCAAATGATGATTGCCAATGGTGGTTCGATGAAATGTGGAGGGCACTGTGAAAATGTGCGTCTCCAAATCGGTGACTACCACCTAAAATCCCATATGTTTTCTATCGACATGGGTGGTTGTGACATTGTGTTGGGTGCATATAGGCTAAGAACTTTGGGTTGCATTCTCATGGATTTTAAGGCATTAACCATGCAATTCAACCAGGAAGGCCACCAATATAAATTCCAAGGAATCACTGCTGGTTCACCTAAGGTCATTAGTTCCCATCACATGGAAAAGATGCTCAAAAAAGGTCATTCTGGTGTCATTTCCCAACTCCATGCCATACAAGCAACAGAGACACCCCAGGTGTCGTACGACTTCCAAGATCTCCTTTCTAAACATCAAATGGTATTTTCCACTCCCCAAGGACTCCTTCCTTCCCGCGGTGTTCATGATCATTCCATTCCCCTTGTACCTGGAAGCCTTCCTCCCAATATCCATCCATATCGCCACCCCTTTTCAGAAAAAAATGAAATTGAGAAAATGGTCCAGGAACTCCTTAATGTAGGCATTATCTGCCCCAGTATGAGCCCTTACTCTTATCATGTAGTCATGGTCCTGAAGAAAGAAGGTTATTGGAGAATGTGTCTTGACTTCCGTGCCCTCAACAAACTGACCATTAAAGAAAAATTTATGATTCCTGTCATTGATGACCTCCTGGATGAATTGAGTGGCACCCAATTCTTTACTAAACTTGATCTTCACTTGGGCTATCACCAGATACATATGAAAGAGGTAGACATTCCCAAGATGACCTTTCACACTCATGAGGGCCACTATGAGTTTTTGGTCATGCCCTTTGGCTTGTGTAATGCCCCCTCCACCTTCCAAAGCCTCATGAATCGTGTCTTCCATCCCTTTCTCCATCATTTTGTCTTAGTTTTCTTTGATGATATCCTCATCTATAGAAAAACATGGACAGACCATCTTACTCATCTGGATCAAGTTCTCTATCTCCTCTCCCAACACCAACTTTTCCTGAAACAATCTAAATGTGCTTTTGGTGCCTCAGAAGTAGAATACTTGGGTCATCTGGTTGGCAAGGATGGTGTCAGGGTGGATCCGAAAAATATTGAAGCTATGCAAGATAGGCCACACACAAAGACTCTCAAAATCTTGCATGGATTTCTAGGATTAATAGGGTATTATCACAAGTTTGTTAAGAACTATGGAAAGACTGCAACACCTCTCACTGCTCTACTCAAAAAGAACTCTTTCACTTGGACTCCAACCACTGCTCAAGATTTTCAAACCTTGAAGACGACCATGTGCACCACTCTGGTTATGTCCCTTCCTAATTTCACAAAGACCTTTGTGTTGGAATGTGATGCCTCAAGGAAAAGAATCAGCGTTGTCCTTATGCAAGAGGGTCGACCTTTGGCCTTCACCAGCAAGCAACTGTGTGAAAGGAATCTGGGAAAACCCATTTATGAAAAGGAAATGTTGGCTATTCTACATGTCGTTGATCTGTGGCACCCTTATCTCTTGGGGCAACGCTTCCAAATTAAGACTGACCATCAAAGCCTCAAGTACTTTCTAGAACAATGCATTTCCTCCTAGGAGCAAAAAAAATGGGTGACTAAGATCTTTGGTTATGGTTATGAGATCATTTACAAGAAGGTCAAAGACAATGTAGCGGCAGATGCACTATCCCAAAAATATGAAGAAGAAGGATACCTTTTCTCTCTTTCCTTCATTGTACCCTATTGTCTCCAAGCTGTGCAACAGGAATGGCTTCAATATCCCAAAAGTTCACATCTGATCTCGCAATTTTCGACCAAGGCTCCGGCTCCCCCAGGGTAATTAAGTAAACAATCAAAGATTAAATCCATGGTACTTTCTGAGCTTCATGTTACACCCACAACGGGGCACTCAGGGTTCACCAAAACATATGACAGGGTCAAACGTTCTTTTTTCTGGGATGGTATGAAACAGGACATCTGTAATTTCGTCATTGAATGTGATGTGTGTCAACGGAACAAGGGAGAAACAGACAAATCTCCAGGCACACTACAATCGATTCCGATTCCACCTACTATTTGGAAGGATATCTCTATGGAATTTATTACCGGCTTACCCAAATCAGGGAATAAATAAGTCATAATGGTGGTTGTGGATTGCCTTTCCAAGTATTCTCAATGATCAATCCGACCACCAAGCTTCAGTAGTGGAACTTGAAGGTATGATCGCCAACCATCTAGTTTCTATTTTAATTGACCCAGGTGCTAATTTTAGTTATGTGGCCCCTCAAGCTATTGATAAATGTAAACTACAACCAATTAGACATGTTAAACCGTGGTTGGTGCAATTAGCCACTGGGACCAAAAGAAAGGTGGTAGAGACCATACTAGCCTATCAATTCATCATGGGTGGATTTCCCACCCAAAACATACTTCCCCTGGAATCGTATGACTTGTTGATTGGTATGGATTGATTGGCTTCTTATAAAACTAAAGTGGACTGTTATCATAAAACTTTAGAATGTGTAAATGAAGAAGGGATAAAGATGACCCTCCAAGGGATTCAGAAGACTGTCTCAGTGAGACAAATATCGACCCTTCAAATGAAGAAGTATTGTAGAAAAGGGTGTTCCTTATATACAATATAGGTGTTGGAATCCTTTGAGGATGACAAACCAAACCTAGAGGACCCACCCATATTAAGACAATACAAGGACGTGTTCCCTGAAGAAGTACCATGTCTACCTCTGAGAAGGGATGTTGATTTCTAGATAGAGCTTACACCAGGAGCGGTACCGGCATCTAGAATGCCATACAGAATGAGCACGCCAGAGATGGTTGAGCTCAAGCTACAGCTAAAGGAGATGATGGACAAAGGCTACATCCGACCCAGTGTATCTCCGTGGAGAGCGGCCATCCTTTTTGTGAAAAAGAAATATGGCACACTCTAACTGTGCATAGATTACATACAACTCAATAAGGAAACCATAAAGAACAAGTGCCCCTTACCAAGAATCGATGACAAGTTCGACTAGTCAGGAGGTGCATCCATATTTTTGAATATTGAACTAAGGTTTGGCTACTATCAAGTTTGGATTAAGGATTAAGACATCCACAAAACAACCTTTAGGACGAGGTATGGTCACTATGAATTTGTGGTGGTGTCGTTTGGGTTAACCAATGCCCCTGCCACCTTTATGTGCTTGATGAATAATGTACTCAACAAATTCCTGGACAAATTTGTGTTGGTTTTCATTGATGATATCCTAATATACTCCAAGAGTAGGGAGGATCACGAAGAACATATTAGACTCATACTTCAAGTATTGAGAGAGCATCATCTCTATGCTAAGTTTAGCAAGTGGGATTTCTTTCAGAAGCAAGTCCATTACTTAGGCCATGTCATATCTAAGGAAGAGGTGGCAGTAGACCATGACAAGATCAGATCCATTATGGAATGGCCTACCCCAAAAGATGTATCCGATATTAGGTCCTTCATGGGCTTAGCAGGATATTATAGAAGGTTCATAAAAGGGTTTTCAAATATTGGATGTCCAATCACTACCCTTCAGAAAAAGGGTACTAAATTCATTTGGATGTCAAAATGTGAAGAAAGATTTCAGGAACTGAAATACCTCCTAACCCATCCCCCCGTGCTAAAGATTGCGGACCTGGATGATGATTTCCTTATGTGTACAGATGCCTGCAAGGAAGGAATCAGAGAAGTCCTTATGCAAGAAAGACGTGTAATTTTCTATACATCCCAAAAATTAAATGAGCATGAGATCAATTCTGTGACCCATGACCTAGAGTTGTCTACCATAGTACATGCTTTAAAAATTTGGAGACACTACCTCCTGGGTGGAAGATTTATGCTTATGACAGATCATTGTGGATTGAGACACATGTTTGATCAACCAAAACTCAATGCCAGACAAGCTAGGTGGATGGATGTCCTAAGTGAATTCGATTTTGAAATCAAACACATAAAAGGAAAGGAAAACATGGTGTCCGATGCCCTTAGCAGAAGTATAAAAATGTTTCAGCTAGCAGCAGTAAGCACCTGCAAAACAGATGTCAGGGAGAGAATTTGAAATGCACAAGAGACAAATGCATTCTTTAAGACCGTGACTTCATACCTAAGTCAAGAGCCTATAGGGTTGAATTATGAAGGCTACCAAATGCTTGAGGAAGGGTTTCTGACTTACAGAAACAGATTGTATATTCCAAATTGTGACAACTTGAAGAGGTTCATAATGGATGAACTGCATAAGAGACCATATACTGGTCACCCGAGATATCATAAGATGATCATGTCCACTAGAAAACAATTCTATTGGCCTGGGTTAAAGAAAGACATAGCTAGCTATCTAGCTAAGTGCATAGAATGCTAGCAAGTTAAGGTAGAGCACTAACATCCAACAGGATTATTACAGTGCCTACCAATCCTAGAATGGAAATGGGAAACCATATCCATGGATTTCATCACCGGATTACCAAATTCGACCAAGAAAAATGATGCCATCATGGTCATGGTGGACAAACTGAGTAAGTCTTCCCATTTCATCCATGTCAAGTCAACTTGCAAGGCAATAGATATTGCCAACATCTTCATGAAGGATATATTCAAACTGCATATGCCCAGGGAAATTGTATCTAACAGAGATACCAAATTCACTTCAAACATTTGGAAATCCCTAATGGTTGGTTTCGAGACTAAATTGTTGTTCATGTTGGATTACTGAGAGGGGGGGTGAATCAGTAATAGCGTAATTATAATTCTTTTTCTTCAAATGTTATATCAATGTATAATTATTATCCAATAATGAGAAGTAAGAAATAAACAATCACACACATACACAGTACACCAGTGTTTTACGTGGAAACCCAAATCGGGAGAAAACCACGTAATGTTTTTTGTTATATGTCTTGAAGAATTACATTCATTGTAAGCACCAACTTCCTTTGTTTTCCAGCTACAACTGGAAGGAGGCTCCAACCCCCTAGTTTCTTAGGATACAACCCGAGGGAAGCTCCAACTCCCCAATTCTCTAGATACAACGAGAGGGAAGCTACAAACCCCTATGTTCTATGGCTACAACCGGAAGGTGGCTACAACCACCTTTCCTTGCCCCGTCCTACCACCTTAAAGTAGAAGTAGAATGACGGAACCACTTTCACACTATCACTATGAGATATACCATTGTAAACCTATACTAATAAATCTGAACCATGCATCAACCATGCATCAACCTGTACCTCAACCTGTAATCAACCTGTACGATAAACAAGTGCATCAACCATGCACCAACCTGTACCAAACAATCTGTAATCAACCTGTACCATAAACAAGTGCATCCAACCATGTACCAAGTATGTACCAATCATGNGTCAACTACTCATCAACTATTACTCATCAATATGTACCAACATCATCAACTATACACCTCATGTATGTGCCAACTCATCAACTACTTGTCTCAACCATGTACTCAACATGTACCTCAACCAAAATCCCTCATCAATTTCATCATCCAAATCTAATTTGTAGCTCTGTAATAGAACTGGTGTATATGATCACATTCTTGCAAACCTTCCTTAACTTTAACAACAAGAGACTATCATTTTCATCAAACTTTTCTTGAGTCTCACATGCCTAGTTTTGGATTAGTCAACAACCCTAACTTGAAGTAATCATAACTTTGTACCTATAATGTATAAAGATCTGAAACTGATACACAATTTTCTTCAGTGTTTTTTATGCAATTCCTCCATGTTTCACTACTTGTAACCTCTCAGAAAAGGAGTTATAGCAAAAATGGCACACCTTGTTGAATTCTCACTTATTCTAGAGAGCGATCTTGTAGAGAGTTCCCCACATGGAATATTTGCTGAAATGATCTGAAACTATTACAAAGAATAAGACATACTATACCCTAACCAAAAAAAAAAATCTCACTGAATTTGGATCTGTTATGAATAATTTATGACATTTTTACCCGAAACACATTTGTTTGACTAGTTTTAGGACTAGCCACAAACCCTATTTTCCACAGAGTGTAACTACCAAACTACAACGACCCACAAGCTAATTTTTTTACCACATATACTTGGATATGTTTTCTCAATGGAATAGAAATTTAAGGATTTGAATCATTATATAAAAAAAATTATAGCAAAAATGGTGAGATGACCTGTAAATAACATACCTTAGAAAGCACCATCAAAAGAATTTATCCTTCCTTGCATTTCAGACTTCTTTTCTTCACTTTCCTCAKAATTCCATCTTAGATATCCTTTGGTTACCTCAGAAACCTATAGGTATTCAATATGCTCAAGTGTATCTCAAATGAGAGAACCTTGCCTCTTATTTATACTCTCCAAGTAGCTTCCTTAATAACATCTTCTAGGTCACTTGGCCCCACTTTCCTTATTTTAGGGTTAACCCACTTCTAATTTCTCCATTAAATTTATTATTGAAATAATTTATTTTGTATTCACTTTGAATTATAATAAACTCATTACTTCTCTTTATTATTTACCTTTTAAAATCTCTTAAACCACTTTGACTGCTTTGACCTTTTGGGGCTTCTAGATGACATATGAGGGTCCTCCAACTTCGTAAGGCCATAACTCTCAAACCGTGAGGCGTTATGTGACGTTACACATACCACCATAAATGGAATGACATGTACTATCCATATAGAATAGTATTATCTAAAAATATATCACAACTCATACCATTACCCATCAAACAAACTTGGGTCCATTACCCAAACCTCGGGTCTCCAGCTTCTCATGGTCGTAACTCTCTAACCGTGAGGAGTTATGTTACGTTCCACATAACACTAGAAATGACATGACAAGAAATATCCATCTAGAATAGTTTCCCTGAAAAATTCGCTATCCTTCATCTCATTATTCCACAATTAATCATGGGTTCTCTTACTCCGTAAAGCGTCTTCCCGTGAGGGATTTCACCATAATAGGACCACTTTGGAGTTCATCCATATTTACTTCTTATCAACCATGAAAAAACAATAATGAGTCATATTTAAATCAAACAATATTGGGTCCATTAGCCAAACATTTGTGCTACAGGGATTTCTTCAAGGGTTGACATCAATGACAACCAACCTTAATCAACAATCTCCCCCTTTGGCATTGATGGAAACACTCCGATGCAATACTAAAATCATATCACTCGTTCTCCCCCTAGAACCATGCCTCTATCCTTTGCATCTGATAAATTTTCTCCCCCTAGAACCATGCCTCTGTCCTCTGCATCTGATAAATCTCTGCCACTTTGGCATCAATGGAAAAGGTATATTTCCATCCGAGGTTGGTCCCCCTGACCTAACTATCCTCTTATGGTGCTTCCTCATGTAAATCTAAGACATATAAGATAAGCATTCAAAAATAATTAAAAAATAATTCATTTTGGATTAGAAATAACTCCAAGTCTTTGGCGGAGATATTCAAAGGCTTCCCATGGAAGTGGCTTTGTAAAGATGTCTGCCACTTGTTCTTTTGTGCCCACATACGCAACTCTGATGTCCTTTTCTGCAACCTATTCCATAGAAAGTGATACTTGATTGGAATCTACTTCATCTTGGAGTACATCACTAAGTTTTTTGAGATATTGATGGCACTTGTATTATCACAATATATTGGAATGGGCTCATCATACTCAACCTGTATATCTGTCAAATTTTGTTTCATCTAAAGAACCTATATACAACATGTTGCTACTACAATATACTCTGCCTCGGCTATAGATAAAGATATTGATGATTGTTTCT
Organism: Picea engelmannii; assembly: GCA_009831015.1. Lineage (NCBI taxonomy): Eukaryota > Viridiplantae > Streptophyta > Pinopsida > Pinales > Pinaceae > Picea > Picea engelmannii. The sequence continues at coordinate 3,439 of ML874617.1, read as the reverse complement.
TTCTTATCCATGATACTAAACACAAACCCAAGTAGAACACTGCTCCACTAGTGCTTCATCGGTCATCAATACAACCTACCCAATCTGCATCTGTGTAAGAAATAAGTGATGGATCTTTTCCTTTTCGATACCATATTACAAACTCTTTTGTTCCTTTGAGATATATGAAGATCCTCTTTACTACTAATACATGTGATTCCTTTGGTGTTTCTTGAAATCATGCCACCTGTCCAACTGCCTGCATTACATCTGGTATGGATGATGTCACATATAGTAGGTTGCCAATCATTGACCTGTATTTCCTCTAATCTGTAGACTTCGAATCATCGTCTTTGCTCAACTTACAACTAGTTTGCATGGGAGTGATAATTGGTTTGCAATCTTCCATTCCGAACCTATTTAGCATTTCTCTAATATACTTGGTTTGAGAAATAAAAATTCCTTGGTTTCTTTGATGTATCTTAAGTCCCAGAAAGAAGGATAGTTATCCAAGTAACGATATTTCAAATTCATTCTGCATGTCTTTTGCAAATTTCTGGCTTAAGCTGTCATCATCACTACCAAAAATAATATCATCAACATAAAATTCAATTAATAAAATATTACCTTGACTTACCTTGATGTAGAGGTTGTTGTCTACACTTCCTTTTCTGAACCCTGCATATTGCAAATACTTATCCAGTCTAGAGTATCATGCTCTAGGAGTTTTTTTTACACCATACAAGGCCTTCTTTAATTTACACACATAGTCTGCATTCTCTGACAACTGAAATCCTTTTGGTTGTTCAATGTAGACTTCTTCTTCAAGTTCCCCATTCAAAAAAGATGATTTTACATCCATCTGATATACTTTAACATTTTTGGAGCATTCATAAGCTAAAAGCAAACGGATTGCTTCCATTCTGGTAACTGGAGAAAATGTCTCTTCAAAGTCGATTCCTTCAATCTAAGCATATCCTTTACATGCCAATCTAGCTTTGTTCCTTGTAACCTACCCATCTTCATTCAATTTATTCCTGAAAATCCATTTTGTGTCTATCACATTTTTATTTTTTGGTCTTGGAACCAATTCCCAAGTGTCATTTATCTCTATTTGATACAATTCTTCATCCATGGCCTTATTCCAAAATTCTTCCTTGCTGGCTTCTTCAAAATATTTTGGTTCAATTGTAGATAAGAGTGCTAGGTGTGTTTGTTCTAGTGAACAGATTCTTCTTCTAGTCTCATCTCATGCATCTTTGTTTCCGATAATATGATCTAAAGGATGATTCTTCTATACTCGTTTATTGGGTGTCTTTGGAGACACTTGTTGAATTTTCTCTTCTATTTATGTCGGATTCTCTTCATATTCCTCTTCTACTTCCTTTTCATCTTCTACTTCTTCTTCGGAAGGTTGTTCCATTGATTCATTTTCTTCTTCCTTTGATTCTATTATGCCTATTTCATTGATTGTTACGTTGATGCTTTCTACAATTTTGTTCAATCTCAGATTGTAACACTTGTATGATTTCCTTGTACTTGAGTAACCAAAAAGTACTCCTTTGTCCACATGACAGTCAAACTTTCCCATTCTGTCGTCTTCTCTTTTGATGTATCATTTGCTTCCAAAAACTCTGAAGTGCTTCACATTTGCTGGTCTTCCTTTCCATGGCTCGTAGGGAGTTTTATCAGTGTTGTTTCTAAGCATTACTCTGTTTTGAATGTGAACTATTGTATGCACTGCCTGCTTCCAAAAAATATATGTCAATTTGTAATCCATTGGCATTGTTTGAGCCATTTCCTGTGTAATTATCATCCATTATGATAATGTTCCTTTGTATCTGAACCACTCTATGAACCAATCTATGAATCCATGCTCTCGTCCACTATCATGTATCTATCCAAACCTGCTAAGTGTTCTTAAGAATCAATCTCTTTCCATACTGTCCAAGACTCTACTTGCGCAACTGTCCATAATTCTAACCCATTTATCATTATACTATCTAATTGTACTTCTACTAATTGATTTCTCTGAATCTGTCTTCTCAAACTCTACAAGCTTCTCTAAGGATGGTTCTTTGGTCTGTCACAACTATCGCATAGACTCCCCCTATCTAATATTAATATTACTTGGGAGTCTCTAAGCCGGATGGCTCAAAACAATTCTTAATCTGATGTGTATTCGTCATCATCTTCATGGGTAGATTCATCATCATCTTCATGGGTAGATTCATTATCTCTCTGAGCTCTGACTTCTTTCTTTCTGTTTGTGGATTCATCTTTCACTACAATGTCTGAAAGTACAATCTCTTGAACTTGTTCCTTATTTACTTGCCCTTCCTTTATTTTAGTTATTTTCCAAACCTTTCTGTATCTGACATCTTTCATTTTCTCTGTAGAATTTTATTCATCTCGTTTTATTGCCAATCTTGCGATCTCTGGTACCTGGTCTTTGTTCACATGTTCTTCTTGTTTTCTTACCCATACTTTCTTATATCCGATATCAGTATTCTCTTCCATGGAAGTATCGATCATGCTTCTACAATCACTAGCTATGTGTCCATAGTTATAACATTTGTAACACTCAATGTTACATGTGGCCACATAGGCACTTCTTGCTTGAACATTTCTTTTATAATCCCTGCAATCTACAACCTTATGTCCAAAGTTAGTACAATAAAAATAATGACCATAAACTCTTCATGATCATGATTGAAGATTCTTTGTGTCTTGCACATGGATGGTCCCATTGAAGATGTATTTTTAATAGTTTTCTTATATTCTGGTTGACCATGATTCCTTCCTTTGAGTACTTCTGCATAACTCTTTCTATTTTCTTCATTCTTATTTTCTAGCAACTTAGAGTGCTTCTCTTCATTCTCTATAATTGATGTGGATGTTTCTATCTCTTCAAATTTTGTGTTGAGCTTGACGATTTTACTTCTCAATGTGACAACTTCTTCTTCAATATTCTCAACCTCTTCTTCTTTCTTCATTATCTGAGACTTCATGACTTCTTCTGTTCTTTTTGCTTCTTCAAGCTGGATTTTTAATATGATTATTTCTTCTTCAAGTCCTTTCTCTTCTTGACCAAAATTTGCCTCAAGTTGGTTTAGATCGTTAGTTATTTCCTTACGATGATCTGTCAATATCTTCTCTCTCATTTTTGTTTCTTCCTTTTGTGCTACTATGTTGGTTTCCAAACACTGCTTTTGATATTCAATATTTTCTTTGATCTTTCTAGCTTCTTCTACCTAAGTTATTAAGTTCAAGATGACCTGTTGGGCTTCTTCAAAAATGTGAACACTTTCCTTTTGTTTCATCAATTCTTTCTTGAGTGAATTGTTTTCTTCTCTTAGTTCATCTAAAACACTAATCAATTCTTCTTCATAATTGTCTTCCTTTTCAATTATTTTTCCTGTCTCATTTCCTTCATGGCATTCTATTTCAAGATGTCCAT
>ML874616.1:8285-18929 GCA_009831015.1 Picea engelmannii | reverse complement strand
TACATTGGGTGAAGTTGTTGTCTTAACACTGGGACAAATTTGGAACGGTTGTCAACTAACCAAAATGGCACACTACCCAAGGTAAGTGTTGTCAACGTCACTAGCTAAAATAAAATTAAAGGAATATAAGATTAAGACCCTGCAGTCTAACTGTATGGGATTTCTTCTCTCTGTCATTTCAATTCACTATCAGACTACAATTTCTCTGTCATACAGAAATAAAAAGAATGTTGTCATACAACCTATGCCATCATTGTTAGATAATCACGACTCTAAAAAAAACAGTCATAGATCAAGTAAAATAGTTGGTTACAAAAGAGAACTGCTGTGTAAAAATATCGTTGTCAATAAACTCCATCGTTACACAAGAGAACGCCCACCAATACGCCCTTATTAACCAATAATGCGTAGGCATCAATGGAGGGAAAAAAAGCAAGCCAGATGTATAAAATTGCAGGGCAATTTTGCCCTTAAAACAAAAATGAAATGCAGTCCTAAGAAGTGGCAAAATCGCCAGGTAAACAACCACGAATTGCAGTCTTAAAATGGCAAAAATCGCCAGGTAAACACAAGCAATGATTGTTGTCTTTAAGAGTGGAAAAATTGCCCTGTAAATAAAAATGAAATGCAGTGTTAAGAAGTGGAAAAATCGCCAGATACACAAGCTACGATTGTTGTCTTAAAGAGTGGAAAAATTGCCAGATACACAAGCAATATATCCATGCAATGAAATGCAACAATATAAAAACATAGAGCAATACTCAGCAATGGATACACATCAATAAATAAAAACGCAGAGCAATGAGATGTGGCAATGAAAACGCCTTCAGAAATCACAGAGCAATATTTCAATCGTAAGTGAATACCAACATCCGTTTCTAAATAACTAAATCTTCTCTAAACATTAAAATCGTATTGGGTAGTAAATTCGCAGGTAAGGTGAATAACAATGGGTTAAATCACATGGGTGAATGTTGTCAACAATCAAGAAGAGCAGAGGTTTAACACAAGAAAGAAAAAACTGAGTTACAAGTGATAACCGAAGTAACAAGACTTCACAGGAAGAACCATTATTTGTTGTCCAAGGTATGTTAAAGGTGTAGTCTAAAGATAATAAATCTCAACCAATACACTGGAAAAAGGAAACACTACCATGCTCATTGAATACACCAATAATAGTGGTAGGGTAAGGTGAGTAAGTGGGGTGTCACTTTCGCAATGTCACGACAATGACATGGGTAAGGTTGTCGGGTAGAATTTTCTATTAAGGGTGATAAAAGAGAAAAAACCAGAATAAAATCGTAGAGTAATGGCAGACCAGAAGTAATGAAAAACACACAATAAATCACTATGAGAAGCATTATAAACTCAACCTTAAATAATTGCCAGGAAGGGTATTAAATGCAGGGATCAAGGAAGAGGATCATAAGCGTTTTGTTGCGGGAAGAAAAACCACCACAGAGGTAATCAAGCACAGAAAGGTGCAAGATAGTCACTCAACCAGGGACAACCAACAGGGGTAGATAGCAGGGCCAACACATCCTTCGCTCATCATCCATGCATAGAAAAGCAGGGCATTAGAATCTATAGGTCATTGTGCACCGAAGTGCCGAATGCCGATTCAGCTCCTCGTCGACTGCTCAGGCATGGACTGAAAAAATAGGGATGAGAATGAAGTAAAGCACAACCCATCACAACAAATTGATAAAACTAGTCGGACAGTGACAACATTCAGGGATCGAAAGCCAAGAGAATCAAGTCAAACAACAAGATTAAGGCTTATGGGAAAAATTAAATTCTTGGTTAAAATGCTAAGTCAACATTTTATTTACCCAAATAAAAGTACAGAAATAAAAGCGTAAAGTATAATAATAATATACCATGAAAAAATAAAGGAGCGTACCGTAGCCCAAGTCGCCCGCTTTGAGTCGTCCCGTGCGCTTCGTGCAGCTCCCCCTTGCCGACCGATGAAACTTCACCGGTACCTCCCAGCCAACGCTAGGGGTACTCTTCTTCCACCTTAGCCCCCCCTCGAGCCACAAAGGGGCCACACACACTAAACCAGAGAACAACTAGCTCACAAATTGCCTCACAAGGCCGAGCTACCACTCCTCACCAAGCTGGGTATCCCAACTTCCACAAGCTAAGTCAGTCAAGTCTAAAATTCTGCAGCGTAACGTTACACATCACAGAATAGATCCATCCTCCTCCTCCTCCCTCCTTTATATAGAGTTTCTAAGACATTTACTTTCCCAAATTCCCATTTAATTTATTGCTAAATAATTTAATTCATGAAAATCCTCCCCGTACATGTGTCACCCATCCCCTTCATTGCACCATAAATTAATTTCATCAATTAATTAATTACTCCTATTTCCCTTACCCACCTAAAATCATTCCTAGAATCTTTCCTATGTGTCCCCATATTCCCTTACACATTTTAATGACTTAACCCCTTACTAATTTACTAGTTGAGTTTAATTTAGAAATTTCATAAATGCTAGATACCTTACTAAGTTAGTATTTTTGTTTTTTCCTTGTGTTTCTCTTTCTTTTTATGTTTCTCTCTTTTTCCTAGTTTCCTAATTCTTTTAAATTTTCCTCTTTCCCTTTTCATTTAAAACTCAAATTGGAAAGTGTAGAAAATTACATTTTCCCCTTTTCCTTTTTAATTAATAAATTTTTAATTAGCATATGTAACAAAACAATTATTTCCCCCTTTTCCCCCTTTTTAAATTTTATCCCCCAAAATATTTTTATAAATTAATTGAATTGCTTACCCCCTTCTCGTCACATGATTAATGATGATTACCATTATTATTTATTTATTTTTATTTTTATTTTTATATAATTATGTATTTATATATATATTTATTTTTATCACAAGTATCACTTAGACCTAGACTTTATTTTCCTAGGCCGGGTGACATTTTATGAGGGAAATCGTTTTAAATCTTTCTCATCACATTATTCATTCTAAGGCCATATAGGTTTATTCATTTATTATTTAACAACGCGATGTGCCCTTCAGGACACACTATGTGCTCCAAGGGTGCCACTTGCCTCACTCTATTTCCCTTGCGCGATGTGCCCTTTAGGACGCACTACGTGCTCCAAGGGTACCAATCGCCTCTTGACTGACTTGGTAGACATCAAAATCCCCTGGAGTCAATAATCCACCAGGTGATCTTGTGGGAGACTAAGGGCCTCTAAGGAATAAGGCTTCTGCCTTATTGCGCTCCCCTTAGAATCATTGTGATTGATTGTCGCAATCGGCCCTCACGACATCGTGGGTCTTCTCAAACTAGGTAATCGTTAATCTACAGTTTAAGCCACGACGAGAGTGCTAGTAGGATGTGGCAGGGTTTCTTTCGACATCTCTCCCTCAACATCTCTGGTTATTGTGCGTGACCCCTCTACTCCACATGTGAGTCTGGTCAGCAAGTTGTCGTCAGCCTGCATCATCAACGAATCGTGTCAGAATAAAATCCATGATCATAACATCTAATTAGATGAAAATAGGTCATATATACAACAATCAAACCCCAATTGTCCACTCCCTGACTCGGTCTGGAGTCCAAGGGGTTTCATCGATGCCTCTGCATCCTCGAGGTCCAAAATCCTACACACTCAGGAAAATCAAGTCAATAGCACCTGTCGATATCAATACAACAAAATAACATGTCATCAATCCATAATGCCTCATAATAATAATCAAATGCCCAATAGTATAATATACTGGATCACTTGCAAGAAAGTGTCCTCAAAGAATAAGTTCGCTCAGTGCGCTCAAGAGTGGGATATTACATACACCCCCCTCTTGGTCTAAACTTTGTCCTGAAGTTTCACAGTATATAAGTGTCGAAATAATGTGTATCACAGTATCATAAGTCTATCTATCAAACAAAAATGGAAACTACTGGCACATATCATATGCGTCCTCCCAGGTCGTCGAGTGCGGACTATAGTTGTCCCACTAGACCTTGACCTAATCTATTTTTCAACATCGTAGTTGTCGAATGCAATGATCTAGTATGCAGATCAAATCAGCTGTGAGCACCCCCTCGTATGATACCTGCAAGGAGCTCATGTCAATAACATGTGTAGGATCACTAATATAATTTCTCAAAACAAATACGTGAAAAACATTATGCATACGCCCCAAACAATTAGGAAAGGCTAGTGGATAGGTCACAGGCCCCTTCCTCTCCACAATCTTGAAAGGTCCCACGAACCTAGGAGATATTTTATCTCCCTTTCCAAACTTGTTCGAACTCTTATGTGGCTTTAACTGCAAGAAGACTCGCGCCAACTTCGTAACTACGATTGACACAGTGCGCATCGACATAACTCTTATGTTGATCCTGCACTTCTTTAATCATTTGTCTTATTGTTTACATTTTCTCTTCCATTTATTGGATCACTTCTGGTCCCACCAAGACCCTATCCTCAAGTCAATCCCAACTCAAAGGCGTCTGACACGGTCACCCGTAAAGAAACTCAAAAGGCACCATCTTAATGGTGCTTTGGTAACTGTTGTTATAAGCAAATTCTACCAGTGGAAAGAATTCTTCCCAACTATTTTTTTGGTCCATCATGTACATTCGCAACATGTCCTCCAAGGTTTGGTTCATTCATTCAGTCTTCCCATCAGTCTCTGAGTGATACACAGTACTAAATTTATTTTGGGTTCCCAAGGCCTCTTGGAAACTAGTCCAAAATCGTCCAGTAAACACCGATCCTTGATCGGATATAATCCTCTTAGGAACGCCATGCAGCCTCACAATCTCACTGATGAAAACTCTATCTATGTCAGGTTCCTAATACGTCGTATGCACAAGAATAAAATGAGAACTCTTCGTCAGAGTGTCAACTACCACGAAAATGAAGTCTTGTCTCCTTGTCATCAGTGGCAATCCAACAATGAAATCCATTGATATAACCTCCCATTTCGATTTTAGAATAGCGTGTGGCTGAAGTAATCCTGCTGGATGTCTATGTTTAGCCTTGACTTGTTGACATTCTAGACATTTGGCCACATAGTTGACTATGTCCGCCTTCATTTCCTTCCAGAAGAATAATGGTTTAAGGTCCACCCTCATCTTCGTGACTCCTGGATAGGCCATGTACACTACTCTGTAAGCCTAGTTTAGGATCAACCTCCTCAACTCCTCATTTAGTGGTACGTAAATTCGATTTTTAAACCTCAACAATCCATCGTCATCAAATGTAAATCCTTCAAATCTTGGTACCATCATTGTGTTTTGTCCGATAAAATGCTCGGCTTCTTTGTACCAGTCATCATCGTGCTGTAAAGTTAGAATCTTTTCACGTAGATTCATCTTAAAAGGAAACATCGAAAAGATGCGTGGTCTTCGACTCAATGCATGTGCAACTCGGTTCATTGTTCCTTTTATGTAAGTAATCTCGATGTCGTACTCGCTAAGCAATTCCGACTAACGTCGTTGTCGCGCATTCAGGTCACTTTGCATAAATATGTGTTGTAGCCCACAGTGGTCTGTCTTTACTTCAAATTTTCTTCCAACAAGGTAGTGTCTCCAAAACTTCAAGGCATATACAATGGCTAACAACTCCAAATCATGCGTTGCATAGTTCTCCTCATGCCTTCTCAGTTTCCTCGAGATGTAAGCGATCACTCGACCGTCTTGCATAAAGACTCCACCTAAGCCTTCCTTGGATGTGTCAGTTCATACCAAGAAGTCCGTGTCCATGTTAGGGACCTTTAGTATCGGTGTTGTTGTCAACAGCTCCTTGAGCCTCCAAAATGCCTCCGCACATTTCTTGGTCCAAACAAACTTCTTGTTCTTCTTTTGTAACTCCGTAATCGGGTTTTCTATCTTCGAAAATCTCTCGATGAACCATTGATAGTATCTTGCTAAACCCATGAAGCTACGCACTTCCGGGACATTCGTTGGCACAGGGCATTCCATAATATCCTCGACCTTTGCTGGATCCATGGCGATACCTTCACCGGAAATGACATGCCCTAAGTAGTGAATCTTCGATTGATAAAACAAGCATTTCGACAACTTCCCATACAATGTTTTCTCTCGCAGACACTGTAGTACCAAGCGCAAGTGCTCATCATGATCCTCCGTTGTCCGAGAGTAAATCAAAATATCGTCAATGAATACTTGGATGAACTTGTCCAAGTACTCGTAGAACACCTCGTTCATCAAACTCATAAATACCCTCGGGGCATTTGTTAATCCAAATGGTAAAACAGTAAACTCATAATGACCAAACCTCGTCTTAAAGGCGGTCTTAGGGACGTCAACCTCTTTGATCCGTAACTTGTGATACCCTGATCGCAAATCTATCTTTGAGAGCACCGTCGCACCCTTCATCTGATCGAACAAATCATCAATCCTCGGCAACAGATATTGATTCTTGATCGTTTCCTTGTTCAATTGACGGTGGTCAATGTAGAGCCTCCACAACCCATCCTTCTTTCTTATGAAAATAATAGGCGTGCCCCATAGTGACACACTTGGATGTATGAGTCCCAGGTCGAGCAAATCCTTCAGTTGCATTCTCAACTCATGTAACTCCAGGGTCAACATATGATAAGGCGTTCTCGCTATTGTTTTAGTCCCCAATTTTAGTTCTATGGTAAACTCCAATTCCTTCTCTGACAGCATCCCAGGTAACTCCTTTGGAAAGACGTTTTCAAACTCTCTCACCATCGGAAGGTGTTCTAGACCTTCTACTACTCCCTTCTCGTTTAACGCAAGGATTTCATAAATCTTACATCCCTTGCATGTGCTCTTCCATAGCTGCAAGGAAGAGATGAACCTTAGAGAAACTCCCTAGTTCTGGCCTATAATCACGCACCTCTATCCCTCGTCATCAACCAAGATCAACCATTTCTTCTTACAGTTGAGTATTGCCTCATGCGATTCCAACCAGTCCATACCTATCACGATGTCATAAGATCCTAAGATCATGACGTATAGGTTGACCCTCGTGACAAACTCTCCCAGGTTAAGGGTACAGTCCGTAACCTTCCCTCCAACCTTATGTTTGGCTCCCAAAGCCATCTCTACAAAGATAAACTCATCCTATTTGATTTCCTTTACCTTAATCCTTTTTAGTGTTGCACCAAAAATGAAACTCTCGGTAGCACCGAGATCTATCCAAATGCTAAGGGTTTGGTCAACGACAGTACCTGACGTCTCAAGCACAGTCGACTAGTGCTCTACTTGGCAGTTATTCACCACTGCATGAATCCGATGGGCCTTGCCCAAATCTCCCGCGGTAGTGGGTCTGGCTGATCCAACATTCCAGTCCTCTCCACTAGGCAGTCGTGATGGTAGTGTGGCTCCCCACATGTCCAACAACCCTTCTTCATTCTAGTACTCTTGGTACCCAAAGTAGAATATGATGGCCCACTGGCCTAGAATCCTGGTTTGTTCTGCTAAACAGGCCTAAACTACGGCTGCTGCGGTCGATGTTGTTGTTGATGCTATGGTCCCCGTTAAGGTGTCTGTTGCTGAGGCGCTGGTCACCGAGGTGTAGTGAAAGTGGATCCTCTCTGGAAGCCATGATATCCTGGCGTAAATCTAGCTGGTGTCTGATGTTGTTGTGCACCAGATGACACATGCCCTGTCGATCTCGTTGGAGTCCTGCTCTGACCCTTGCTAACAAGCTCCTCCTCTGCTATTAGGGACTTCTAGATGACATCAAGCAAGTTCTAAGGCATCAAAATCCTAATCTTTGCACATATGTTGCCATTAAGGCCAAACACGAACCTGTTGACCTTAAGTTTCTCAGTATTAAGGTGCGGAGCATACCGAAGCAACTCCATAAAACGAGCCTCATACTCGAGCATCGTATGACCGCCCTGTTGTAAGGCATTGAACTCATTGAGCTGACGCTCAATGAATTCCTCTGATAGGTACCTCTCTCGGAACCCTTCCTCAATTAGTTCCCATGACACGTCTTCGACGACCATGTTCAACTACGGCAGGAGCATCTTTCACCATAGAAGAGTGCTCCCCTTCAAATGAAATACCACCATGTAGACCTTCATGTTGGAGGTATAGTTGCGAAGTGCAAAGAACATCATCATATTCTCCAACCATGCCTCGACGGATGCACCGTCTGGGGCACCAAAGAACTCGAGAAATTTTACCTTCTCGAGTTTGTGGTGAATGTTACCAGTACTAACCAGAGCGCGTGGTGGACCCTCAAGGGGTGTCAGCGCCCTAGCCTCATCTTTGTCCAAATGGCTAATCAGTGCCTCAGACATGCGCTGAAAAAAACTCATCAACCTAACCACATCACCCACTGCTATCTACTCCTACCCAACAACATGTTTGTCCCCTTGGGGGTTAGACCCCTCAGGCGTGGATGTTGTTGGAGGCGTCACGCCTCCTCCCCTAGCACCCCGTCGTCTGCCTCTGCGACGTCCTCTAACCATGATTACCTTCACGAATACAAGTCAACTTAATTAGAAACATTATAATCAAATATCATATCAACAAAATCCATAGTGTTCCCAAGTCACGGGTTGAACCCGCTCTGATACCATGTGTAACGACCCCATTGTTACGACTACAAGCAAAGCAGAAGGTGATTTTTTTTTTTTTTTGTTTTTAGGTAGGAAGGGAACGATGACACAGTTATCCACACCTAAACAACTAACACACGCAAACCAATTTGGAAATAGACAACTACGACTCCACGCACTGGCACAAGAGAAACTAGGCGAAACATGCGTAAAACAAGGAGGAGGAATGACTACCCGCCCGACGCAAACAAGACCACACCTACAAGCTAAGGGAAAACATCCCCCTCCTGACACAATGGCCTTGATGACCAATGACTAGAATCTCAAGGCGCGTGAACCAAACACATGAAGGCGTTACAACCTAAGCACTAACAACCACTTACAACAATCAACAACACTCACACGGGAAGCACAGACTCCAGCAACAATATCATTCGCCTATGTCCAATAGGGCGCGCCATGAGCAAACAAATTTTATCTAGACCATAGACTCAAGACCCACCCACGCGCTAGGAGACCGAATTAGCTGACACAAATATTACATCCACCCCCCAAGAAATGGATCAGCAAGACACGATATGATGTCAACAAGAGAGCGCAAGCCATTACACGACTTTGCCAACCACCGAAACCATTAATCAAGTTTAATTTGTCTATAATTACCAATCTAAATTAACATAACTTACACTCTAATTTAGCATGTCTAAATTACAATTTAGTCAATAAACGCCTGTAACATCCCCAAAAATAAATTATTTTTGAATTGGAAAATTCTTAGGAAAATTATTACGTTTTTGGTAAATTCAAAATTGGAAAATTTTTGCCATTTATGGAAATTCCAAATTTTGAATTTGGTTAATTGTAATTAATGATTATGATTGTTGGGCAGAGATTTGATTTGACCCAACTAACTACTTGACTATGACACTTGTATGAAACAAAATATTTTATAGTTATTGCAGGAGGACAAATGGAACAACCATGTTGAAATCAACTGACCATGACTCCATGAGTGGGGAACATGTTGGAACTACCTCAAGGCTGATTGTTACAAGTGGAAAATCCAGAATTTGGCCATGGGAAGCCCCTGAAAATCAGGGATTTGGAAATCTGCAAAAATTCCCAAGAGGGAAAAAAACCTAGGCACTTTTGTTGTTGAATATATGGCATATGTGAGGAGGCAAGACACTGCCTAGTATGTTGGGGAAAAAATTATTGTTTTCTTGTTGTTATGAACACTACTTGTTGAGTGTGAGGCAAGGAGAAGATTGTTGAAACTGAAAGGCATTTGTTGAGGAGGAGTTCCGAGTTAGCCCTCATGGATTCATGGTCAGGCTAGGGGGAGAACACGACAAGTGGTTTGGCTGCCCTGTTATAAGGTTGGGAGGAATGTGGTTGTTCCCTTTGTCTTCCAGCGAACTAGTCAAGATATGTTAACCTATTCCTTCTTTGTTTGAATGATTAAATAACTGATGTAATGCATATGTTCATTCTGAATTGAAATATTACCATGGATGAAATTTGTTCGATTGTGTGAAGCTTAGAACAAATGACTGAACGTCTCAAAAGAATTTAATTATGAGTGACTCTTTTCTGTTGGTTTAAATAGTGAACGAATGCTATAAATTTCCCTTTTATTTGATATGTTCGTTGAAAGGGTACGTATGACTAAATTCTAGAAATGTTCATTATGTAGGCTAAATTACTATTATAAAGTGGTAAAATTGTAGGATAATTTCCCAATATAATGAAACTCATTATGCAGAACTATCTATATATATAAATGGGACTGAAATCAAGTTCATATACATGTGTTTATACATTCTTGTAAGTAAAACTTTAGACTATAAGCAAAACTTCAGGGTCATAACACTTATTCGAGACTTCCATTCTCACATAGAATTGAATGAGATCTAATACAGAAACGCTATTTATTCCACGATACATACATACATACATACATACATACATACATGTATGTATGTATGTATGTATGTATGTATGTATGTATGTATGTATGTATGTATCGTGGAATAAATAGCGTTTCTGTATTAGATCTCATTCAATTCTATGTGAGAATGGAAGTCTCGAATAAGTGTTATGTATATATA
>WSFP011460276.1:0-18930 GCA_009831015.1 Picea engelmannii | reverse complement strand
TCTTATTTTCCTAAGGCTACAATAATCAAATTTAATCAATCGAGGGGTATTTTGACATCCCCTTTCAACTTTTATTGAAACCAAAATCACTAACCTATCTCCTAACCTAGTCATCCAACATATTAATCCAGTTTAGACTGTTGGATTAATTCTTACTCTAACCTAACTAATTTGGCCAAGATTAAACAGTTTGACCAAACTTATTCTCTAACCTATCAACATAAATTCAACAAGTTTGATCATGACTATACAATATGATTCAAACTAAATTTATTTTTGATGGGGTTTTATATTTTTCTCTTTTTTATATATTTTTATTATTTTTGTACCCTCTTTTCATTTTTTCCATTTTTGTCCTTTTATTTTTCTTTTTCTTTTTCTTTTTCTTTTCTTTTCTTTTTCTTTTTCTTTTTTTAAATCATTTGTAGAATGAAATATTATTTACAATGAAATATGACTAGAGGAAAAAATTTCAATCACCGGGTGATACTATGAAATATAGAGTTATAACAGTGGCTCCACTTGGGGATAGTGCTCTCCTTGTGAGGTGCCAAGAACCAACTACCTGTTTCCTTGAATCCTCTTCTCCAGTACTTTCTGCATTCTGATTAGTTTTATTGTAAATGTAAATCTGATGACACTAATCAGGGGCTTAGGGCCTTCTCTTCAGGCTTCAACCACTGATAAAAGTCACCCACTCGTGAAATAAAAAGTAAAATGGTATTTACAATAAATTGAGTGAGAAAAACTTCTATTCATGTGAAACATAGTTCTTGAGCTTTCTTCCATTGACAGGTCCTCCTGGAAGATCTGCTCCATCCATATCCTTGATCAAAAATGCATTAATTCCTCTGTAGGCATGTATTGTGAATGGACCTTTCCATAGATTCTCAATTTTTCCATGCTTTCCCTTTTATTCATTCCTTTAGTTCCATTTCACTACTTTGTCTCCTATCTAGAATTCATAAGCCTTGGTCCTTCTATCATAGATCTTTTTGATATTTTACTAAATCACTTGAGTTTGGTTGTAGACCTCTTCTCTGGACTATTGCAACTATATAGTCTAATTAATTCTCCTCTAGATGTCATTTGGTTCTACCTGTACTTCCTGCGATAAATTCATGACAGGGACAACTAAATAAGTGCGAAAGACAACATCCATTCCATAGACCAATTGGTATGGGGACATTTCAATTGACCTCTTTGTAGTAAGTCTGTCTTCCCATAGTGCATTTACCAGATCGTTGTGCCATGAATTTTTGTTGTCCTGCAACAACTTCTTGATGATGTTGACCAGACTCTTGTTCGAAGACTCTGCTAATCCATTCCCTTCAGGGTAATAGGTAGTAGAGTTTCCTAAGGTGATATGATATTTGTTGCATAACTCTATCATCTTCATTGATTTAAATGTTGTTGCATTGTCAGTGATAATTTTCCTAGGACATCCAAATCTTGAAAGAATATTAGTTTCCAAAAACTTAATGATCACATCATAAGTGCCTTTTCTGGAGGGTACAACTTCAATCCACTTGGTGAAATAATCAGTGGTTGTGAGAATCCATTTGTGTTGGCCTGAAGATGGTGGATGGATTTCTCCAATGAAATCCAAACCCCATTGTTGAAATGGAATTTCAATTGAAATTGGTTTCAAGGGTGAAGGAAGAAGTTTCTTTTTTCCTTCAAAGATCTAACATCTATGACACGAGGTCACTTTCTTGTGGACATATGCAAATAAAGTTGGCTAGTAGAAACTAGCTCTTAGAATTTTATTGCCAGTGGTCTTCCAGTTTAGATTTCCACCACAGTCTCCTTCATGAAATTCCGACAAAGATTTATCAGTCTCATCTTTCAACAAATAGTTTAGTAGGATCCCTCCAACATCTTTCCAATACAAATTCCCATTTAAAAGACAATACTTCATATCTTTGAGTTTTAGAAATATAGCTTAGGTTTTGGTTAAACTAGGAGGAGCTTGTAAGTGATGTAAAATAAAAATAAGGTCTTCATACCAAGGAGAGGTTGAGAAAACCTCTTTAACTTGTGGAGTCACTCTCTCTTCTTGTTCATCCACTGCAACTAGAAAATTAATATCCAAAGCATGAAAGTTGGACTCAGCCATCAATTTAGCCAATACTTGACCCTTGATAAGATTGGTTGGTTTGATATCAATGTCATATTCAAGGATAACAACAATCCATTTACCCCTTTTTCCATCAAGACTGTCTTGGGTCAGAATATTTTTTACCACGGAATTTGGTACATAAGAAATAATGTTGAGAATGTATACTCTGAAATATTTGATTGCTTTCACCAAAGAAAAAACTTAATTTTCCATGATGTTATAATTCAATGCAGCATCTCTCAAGGATTTACTGAGGAAATAAATAGGTTGCTCGTGGCCTTCATTATTCTTCTACAAAAGAACTGTTGCAATAGTATGCTCATAGGAAAAAGAGAATATGAAGAAATATTTTGTGTAATCAAGGCTGATAAGAACAGGGGCTTGTGTCAAGGCTTGTTTCACCTGATCAAAGGAATGTTTTGCTTCTATGGTCCATTTTATTTTTGTGTCTTTTTTCAACATATTTGTTATATTTCTAAGAAGTTCTGCCAAGTTAGGGACAAATATTCTTAGAAAGTTTATTTTGCCTATGAAAGATTGTAATTCTTTTATGTTCCTGGGATGATCTATTTTTTGAATGGCTTCAATTCTGCTAGGATCTATTTTAATTCCATCCTTGGATATGATGTGTCCTAACAATTTACCTTCTTCTAGACCAAACAATGTTTTCTTTGGATTTAGTGAAATTCCAAATCTCCTGCATTTTTCAAAAACTCTTCTAAGGTGGAGTAAGTGTTCTTCATCTATTTTTGAAAAAACAATTATTCCATCCAGGTATATAACGATGAATCTCCCAAGTTCATCCACAAAAGCAATATCCATTGCTCTCTGAAATATATCCTCAGCATTCATTAAACCAAAAGGCATTTTCACATACATAAAAGTGCCCCGAGGTGTAGTAAATGTTGTTTTCTATTGATCATCGGGGTGGACTAAAACTTGGTTGTAACCAGAAAAATCATCTAATAGAGAAATTCTACTGTATCCAACTACCTTATGCAAAATATGGTCCATTTTGGGCAAGGGATAGTTGTCTTTGAGAGAGACTTTATTAAGATTTCTAGAATCAAAACACAGTCTGATTTCTCCACTCTTCTTCCTGGTTGGAACTAAATTGGACACCCATTTAGAAAATCTTAATGGGACAATGATTTTAGCATCATGCATCTTTTTTATTTCCTTTTCAATCAGAGGCATCAACTTTGGGTTAATTCTCCTAAGTTTTTGTTTGAAAGGATTTTGATCTTGTTTTATGGGAATTTTGTGTTGTATAATGCTAGTATCATAGGATTTTAGATCTTCATAGCTCCATGCAAAAACATCTATAAATTCTTTAAACAATTCTATATATTTTTGTTTTTTAGCAGGAGGTAAATATTTTGACATTTTAATCATCTCTAGTTCTTTTTCAGTTCCTATGTTACAGTCCTCAACTTCTTTTCCAGTAGGTTCAATTTTGGGTTTTTTAGCCACATCATCAAAATCAAATAATTCTTCCAATGGGATTAATCCTCTAGGAAAAATATTATCCTTTAATTGCAAAAAATCCAGATCTTCTTGTTTTTTTATTTATTTCTTCTAAACCTATCTTATCTACACTTTATTTTTCATCATTACTAACATCAATATTGGCACATTCAAACTCATTTTTTGATTGCAAAAAAATTCAAATTTGTTCATCATTTCCAAAAACTTGCCAATACCTGATATTGTCTCGGACAGTAGGTCTGCACTTCACTTCAACTATATATTGGTGATTTGGATGAAATGGTATCTTACAAGTAGATGATAAGGTATCCAGACCATCAACAAGAATGTTTTGGTCTCTAGGAATGGCCTGCAAATCATATTCAGTAAAGCGCTACAAGAAATCTAGAACAACATTTATGCATGCTCTCAGTCTTAGGTGTTTAGCAAAGTATTTTCCTTTGATATGTTTTATTATGAGTTCTGAATCACCCCTTATTGAAATTCTCTTATCACCAAGCCTTTTTAACAATTTCAAACCTAGCATTAATGCTTCATACTCAGCTATATTATTGGTACACTAAAAATTCAACTTGTATGAATGGCTTTCTGTATGTATTGTTTTTTAATTTGAAACCCACACTCCACCTCTTGATCCTTCCTTACTAACAACACCATAAAATTCTAAACTCCACAGAGGTTCTTTTGGTTCATCAAATTGTATCATCATTGTTATGCATTCTTCAGGGGTTGGTTTGTTTTTCTCCAAGTTATAAACATCATCCTCCAAGTTTACAATTTGTCTTTCCATGTCTCCATCATTGTATAAAATAAAAGAGTCAAGGTCTAAATGAACAAAATATAAAGGATAATTATGTGGTTTATCCTGACTACTGACCATGTATTTCATCAGTGTCTCCTTGTATAATCTCCTCTGTTGACCAAATAATGGGATGGTGGCATAAGACATGTCCAGTTGTAGGGTACCCTATAACTTGGCTCCCCATGAGCAAGACAGTAACATGCCATACTTAGGAGGTATGTATGCAACAACTATGTTCATTACCATGCTCTTGGATGGGATTTGAGCTAAAGTAACACACAAATATTTGATAAGACCTATGCATTTAACTTTAATTGAATAAAAAGAATATATATCCTTGTAAGGCCTAGTGATATCAAGTCCTAATTTCTCCATAACATCCTTATGCATAAAGTTGTGAGAAGCACCAGAGTCTAGCATGGTATTGTGCAAAATTTTGTCATGAATATTTAAACTAGCATAAAAAGGAGGTACAACACCACTTTCATATTTTCCATCAACTTCAGGCCCAAATAACAACTATGGTTGATCATCAGCAATATTTACTATGTCTGTACCCATTCCTGCCTCTATGTTCAGAGCTTTGATCACTTGTAATCTGTAAGAATTCTTATTCATTAACTCTATTAGAGGAATAGGGATCTTGAGTTTTGCCAATTCACTTTCTATGTTGAATGAGGTTTGATTTTTATTTTGATTAGGGAGATACGATTTCTCAACAACATTCTTATGTGAAGTATCTTTGGGTTGGCTGGTGGAGAGAACATCAGTTTGAGTTTTTTTGGGTACAGAATTAGATGTTCTTTTAGTTGGGACTTATAAATTTTTCTTTGGGGGGATATCAGGAAGTTTCTTGGCAGGTGTATTTGTTGTCTTTTTAATGTCAGAAGCTTTCTTGGTTGGATTATCATTGGACTTCTTACTTCTCAAGTTATATTTTCTATGAACTTCCATAATTGCATTTTCAAAAGCTTGTTGTTCTGATTCTTCCTCATCAACTTCAGTTTTTGAAAGAAGGAAAATATATTGTTCTTCTTGGGTAAGAAAAATAGAATCATTATCATTTATTCCCATAAGATTAATGTGAACATCATCATGTCCCTCATTTTTTTCTTCCCCTTCATCAACATAATTTTCTTGGAAAGGTGACCTAATTTGTTGATCTGGGCCTCTTTATTCTCTTTGTTCTCTAGGTTCTCTTTGTCTGATTTGGGGTGGATTTCTCCTAAAATTAGGATTTCTGATTTGGGGACCAGGTTGATTTTCTCTAGATGGATTCCTATTAGTAATGTGTAATATTTCCATCATCCTTTCCATAGTTACGACTAAGGATTCTATTTTAGCATCAACGGAAGAGGTTGGTGGTTCTTCCTTGATAGTTACTCTCCTCTTTGTTCTCTGTCTAGATCTCTTAGCCAACAGATTTTCCTCTACACTCACAACACATATTTTCATTTCCTCCAAAGTTGCAGGGTTTCTCTCTCTCAATTGATAAGACATGTCAGCATCAAAACCATCAGGGATTTGATCAAAGCTAATCCTTGAGGTGGTTTAATGTTTGTTGGAATTGCATTATAAATATTATTGAATATAGTGCAATAATCATGTACAATTTCCCCTTGGTTTCTTTTAATACTTTCATATTCAGATAATAATTGAAGTGGATTTTTCTTAACTTCCCATCTATTGAGAAAATATTGGTGAAAGGAAGTAATTTCATTAAGTCTAGAAGCTCGTAAGGCTTTGAACCATTTCCTAACTTCATCATTTAATATTTTGGAAAAAAACCTCATTTTGACATCTTCCTCATCTACTTCTTGGAGGTTAAAGAAGTCATTCATCTTGTCAACATGTTGTTGTGCAGTCATACTTCCAGTGCCATCAAACTGAGGAATCCTAGTTTGATAATCCTGGGGCATATTGTGTAAGGGAGAAGCCAAAACAAGGGAAAAATATCTTGTTTCCATGATTGGTGGAGGAGGATGGATAGAAGAAACTCATATGGCATGCTAGATGGTAACCTGTAAAATTGTTGAAGAAGTGGTGGAAGAAGAAGGGATGGAAGATATAGGATGACCTAATTAAGGATTGATAGAATATTTTGAGATGGTCAGTGCAGAAAGTTCAACAAAATTTTGAATGTAGGCTTTGTTCAAAGCTTGATCAAATTTTGATGATAGATCTTGTAACTTCTCAAAGTTTTGTAGGATTTGTTTATCAAGATTGGATCCAGGAGACTGTCTTTCAGGTGTACCAGGTTGGGGGATAGCTTGATCTAAAATTGTAGCATATACAAAGCTATCATATTTGGTTTTGAACAGGCTATCCTCAAAAGGTAGATCAAACTAGATGTCTTGGATTGTGACAAACTTCTCTGGAGGAGAGGTGGACCTAGGAGGAGGACTACTACTCCCTTGAATTTATGCTGAACTTCTTTTTCTGATCAAATTTTCAAGGTTATCCACTACTTTCATAGGTTCTAGATCAGGGTGAGATCTGGTATGAATTCTTTTTGGAGCCATAAATTAAACCTTAAAAACCTAATTATTTATTTACAAATTTTTACAACCTCTGAACATTTATCTCTTTAAATTTAGATCTTTGATTGCTTATAAATAAATTTTTCTTACTTAGGGGAGACAATTCATAAAGTTGGAAAATTTGTTCAGTTCCCCAGTATGGTTGCCACTATGTTATCACTCTATAATTTCCAGAGGTTGTAGAAGAAATTGACAGAGGTAACTACCAAACTAGTTTGGAAGTTGGGATCTAGCCCTGACAGCTTCAGAGAGGGATCTCTCTATCAGATTTAGAATTTTTTTGAGTTTTAAAATGTTAGGCTAGTTATGACAGTTTGAATTTTGTTTGTTTGTTTGAAATAAGTTGGATGAAAGAATTCTTAATTTTCCATTGGGCTATGGGGTCTGTACTTAAAGATGAGGACCAGATTCAGATTTTTATAAATTTTTCTTCACAGAGAAGGGTAGTAAAATTGTTGGATCTATTCAGATTAAATGGAATGGATAAGAGGGACAAGAGGGGAAAGACCACTAAGAAGAGCAACAGTTAAGAATTCCTTCACTCAGTTTCAGATGAAAAACATACAGATCATTAAAAAACCAGAGATGGAGTATATGAAATAAATTATGTTCTTTTGACTTTATTTTAATGATTATAATTGGAAATACATAAAATGATTACAGAGAATGAGAAAACATTTAACAAAGAGAGAAAGACATCACCAACAATCTGACAAAGGAATCCTGTGAATAAGCCTCTTTTATTGTCGGTCGATCCTTTGAAAAAATTACACAATAGCTCCTAGGTGCAAAAATCAACCCCCAATACTTCGAAGAGAGAAGTATTTATAAAAATATTTACGTCAGATACTGTCATAAATGACTAGGATATTATGGAGGAATATCTAACTAGCTAGATCTCTAAAATACAAAATATAGGGATTTGTTGATTTGCTCGGATCCTTTGTGCTGATTTGGTGGAAGTGGTTGGTGACTCATCTCTTTGACTTTGGTTGGCTGCTCCATGTTGACTAGAACACCAAAATTGTCTCTACTCAAGTAGTGTGCATAGGTCTTCCCACCTCTTTTTACCTGGGATGGAAATCTTGAGTAATTTCTTGTATATCTCATCCATTTCAATATACTTAGCAAACACAGGTTTAGTGATGAAGATATGCTTAATCTCATGTTCAATATTCAAGTCCAACTGTAGTGTCTCCAGGAAAGATTTACCGGTAATGGTTCCTTGTATCCCTACAAACTTTGAACTATCCTTTGCCACTTCACTCATTTTCTATTTGTAATCAGATAGAGTGATCAATTTGTCATTTAGTACTAATAATCCAGGAAGACCTTTCTTATGTACCACTTCAAACTTACTGAAATATATTTGCACACCTATGTCCATCACTTGGGCCTTTTTTTCTAGCTGCAACATCAATCCTTTCTTGGCCAGGACCTTCTTGATCTCAAGGATGGTATATGTTTTGTCCTCAATTTCTAGTTCTTCTAACTCCTTGTTTTTGGAGTTCAAAAATCTGCTAAGTTCACTAGCCTCTGTGGTCCTTTCTCCTAACTCTTCCTTGATGATCTCAATTTCTCCTCTGGCCTTCTGAACTAACTAAAGTTGTTCAAATATGATCTGTATGGATGGCCAAATTTCTGACATTGAATTGTTGATATCTACCCAAATATTTTCCTTATCTTGGGCTAAGGTTTTTTCCATGACATTCTCTTTCTGAAGTTGATGTAATTGTTGACTAAGCCTTTGATACTTATGCATCTCTACCTGGTGACTATCCTGGAACATTGACTTCAATTCCTACAAGTTCTTTACCTCTTCCTGTAATTTCCTGATCTCTTCCCCTTGAATGGACATGTCTTCCACGGATTTTACAAGTTTGTCAGATGCATCTGAAACTTGTACTAGGATTGCTGATAGAATTTATGTTGATGTGGATGCTTCTATTGTTCTAATTCTTGTCAAAGGGACTGCCTCTAGTGGGATCATGGCCATCTGCATATTTTGTTCCTTTTCCTTTTTCAATTTATCCATTTCTGCTTCAATTTCTCTTATCTGTGCATTTTGTTCCATGATAACATTCAACATTTCTTCTTTGTGGCCTTCAGTCTCAGCCACTTCTTTGGCTTGTGAATATTTTGTAGTTGGAAGTTTCAGCTGCTTTCTCAGAGATGTTATATCAACATTGTTTTTTTTAATAACTTCTATGTTGCCTTGACATTTGTTGGGTCATTCCCAATATTCAGCACCAATTATTCTAATGATTTGATTTTGTTGTCTTTGGACAAAGAATATATTTTCTCCAGCTTCAATTGGGACTGAATGTTGTTCAGGTACATGTTGACCCTTGACCAAGTTTTGAGGATTCTTGGTCATGTTTGACCTAGTTTTGGGACTTCGACAGGTTGTCGAAGGCGGAGCACAAGATGAAGCGGATATCGCTGGATCTCAACCCCTTTTTAGGGATTTTTGGGTTTTGGGCTTATGTAACGGGTATGTGAATGTTGGCCCATGGGTTTACCCATGTTTAGGCCCAATTTTGTAATGTATAAATAGAAATCTAGGTGATGTAAGAGAGTGTGTAAGTGTGCTAAGTGCTAGAGTTAGATCTATCTGATCGAAGGGTTGTAAGTTGTGCTAAGTGAAAGTAATAGTTGTAAGTGCTTCATGCATACTGTGTGAGGCTTGCAGAGCTAAGTGCAAGTGATTATAAGAGACTGTGGAAGGCTTTGTGCTATAACTCAGGGAAGGAGGATCTAGCGAAGAGTTCGTAGATCTCATGTCCTCTGCGAAGTTGATCTTGAGGCTCTGTGCATGTAAGATGATTGAAAGAAGCTAATAAAGAAGATGAAGACTTGGTGGACGTAGCCCCAAGGTGGGATTGAACCACGTATATCATGTGTTATGAATGCTTTGTGCTTTTGGTTGTTCTTTTGTTTATGTGATTCTATGCTTAGTGCGATGTTAAATGATAGATCAATCTGATATGATAGTTTAGTTTTGAATAATGTGAATGAATGCTAGATTTTATCTCTAATTGTATGCCTAGTTCTTGAATCTATTGGGTCTGTGTGAATATTGTGTTGATCTGTTGTTAGGGTTTAGCTGTGCTGTGAATTAAAGTTGAATACTAATAAACTATAATAACTAAGTACTTTGTTAAGGTGTTACAATCACATATTTGTTTCCCAACTAAGGTTGTAGACACTAGAGTCCTGCAACCACCCCTGCCTCTACCTCGGGTGAGACTTCATCTGCTTCGCAGGTGTTGCCAAAAGGGTTGGTAGTTAGGGTTTTGTTGGTGTGTTGTTGTAGCGTTGAACCCTGGGTCTACCCCTGTGCCAACAAATGGTTCCATTGTCGGGACCTGAAACTGTGATTGTTGGGAACTAAGGAAAGGGGAGCTTTGTACGAATATCTGACCTGAAACTGTGATTGTTGGGAACTGAGGAAGAATAAGTTATGTGTGAATATCTGACCTGAAACTGTGAAAGATTTGTGCATAGATCTGTTGCCCTGGTATGCAGTACTCTACTTGGATTGTGAATCTCTGTGCTAATAAGAGAAGTCCGATCTGAAGAAAAGAGGTAAGATCTGAACAATTTTTTTCTTTGATAGAGGTAAGAATAGTGAAAAGTTTTAGATGTGGAAGCTTTGTGCTCTGTCGAAAGTAAGATAAGTGGAAATTTTTGTTTCAAGAATATGGATCTAGGTATGCTTGATAAATTTTATCCTAGCCTGAAAACTAGGGCGCAACTAGAAGAAAGAAGATTTTATATAAGTAGATCTGATAGGAATAGTGAAAGATATGTTATTCCTATGCATAGAAAATATGTTTGGACTAATAAATGGATGCAGGATCCTAGAAAGACTTTTTTGCAGGTTAGCTACTATAATCCTAGTGCATAGTATAGGAAAGGTTGGGGATCATTTAAAAGAAAATGAGGATTAACCCTTTGTTACAGTTGCAGAAGACCGGGACATCTGGCTAAGGAATGTCCTGGTAGAAGATCTAGTTGCCTTTGTTGTAAAGCTATGGATAATGAAGTTTTATATTGTCCTAGAATGATTACTAATCTTGAAAGAATGAATATGGAACAAGTAGACCATGAGAAAGGTCAGGAAACTGAGACCATGGCAGAACCCCGAAAAGAATCAGAGACTGTATTGTTGCAAATGAAAGAAACCCTGAATGACCACCGAGATACTAATATATCAGAGATATTAAAAGAGAAAGATAAAATAGAAGTAAGAATAGGAGACTTCGACATTGACTGTACTCCAGATGAAGAAACACAGGTGAATATCATGACAGAAAGAAATTGGGAAATTTTAGGAAAGCCTGCTATGATTCCTTCATTGGGAGGAATAGGATTATTTAGAGGAAATTTGATAACCCTATGTGGAACACTTACCCAGATATCTATGAGTGCTCATGGAAATTCGGCAAAAGAAGATTTTGAAGTTGTTAAATTTATTGAGAATAGCGCCCCATTTGTTATACTACTAGGAAGACCTTGGATTCAAGGGGATCAGGCCAGAAGGAAAGAAGAAGAATTCTTAGAGCAGAAGAAGAAAGAATTAAAAGATTTCATGACTAGGAGGATCACACACTTGATTGAAGAATAGGAGAATACATTAAAGCTATTTAGGACCATGGATGTCGAAGTTGAAAGAACACAAGAAGACTCACAGAAGACTGAAGCACCTACCCTTGATAGAGAAGAAGTATTGCCCCTAAATCCTAGGAAAGAATCTCAACAGCGCGAAGTTATTATGCCAAAAGGAGATAAGAATCAGAATGAAAAGACGAATACCGAGACGAAGCTCACTGGAAAGCAGGCTAGAAAACTAATAAAGAAGAGATAAAAGATTGAAAAGTTATAGAAGGTTCCAGAGGGAACTTCACAGAAGGAAAATTTACAAAACTTGAACTTCGTCGGGATATCATAACAACGTCACATGGCACTTTGTTGTGGCAAAGAAATATAGCCATTGAAAACAATATAACTACTAGATCATCATCCTGAATGGTTAGAACGATATTTATGGTCATAAATCCCACCATCAGAGTATTGGGACCACCACATAACGGACCGAACTGAATTAATGAAGGTCTCTCGTATGTTGGAAAAATCCGTTATGTTGTTGTCTACTTATTTCGTCGATTGTTGCACCGAGAACACTTTTGTGAATTGTATCAAAGAGAACTCATTTCTACCGCGTTGTGATTAGTAATATCGACACTAGTTCTATTGTTTTGCGCACTCATTCATTCATCCGATCTAAGTGTGTATTCCGGATGAGCTCAGCGCCGTGGAGAAAATCGTTGAAGAAGTTCTCATTGATCTCATGGCTGAGAAAGCAATGACTGCAAGTATTCAAGAATCATCAATGAGAGGATTACAATCCTCTCTGTCAACCGCTCGTGGATCCAGACCATCCTGAGTCATCATAGAAAAGAGAACCAAGCACAGACATAACCTAGAAAATGCGAAGCTAATCCCGACCATGTTACTCGACTACATCCCGCCTCCAATCGGCACGATGAGTCGTGATAGTGTGCCAAGATATTTTGAGTACACCATGGTTATTGCGTACCTCCCGAAGGGGATACGCGAAGTTCGAGCACAACAGGACAAGATCGCAATGTTGAAGTTCAACAACTTCAACTTAGGAGACCGCAAGAACCATAGTATGCTCTCCCCGTATAAATACTTGACCAAGACGAAGGGGAAGAACTTGAAGATAATCCCCCAGCCATGGACGATGAACCTCGCGCAGTCCACTTTGTTAAATGTGATGAAAATCCCACACTTTGGAAGGCACCAGGAAGTTAACGCCTGTGTCAAGCTCCTACTTTCATGTTACCATGGTGGCTACTTATGGCTAGACCGTCGTATCACAGTCGATCCAAAGTTGATCCATAGGATCACCGGATTGAGTATGCAAGGACATGACCCACAGGACTTCTATCCAGGGAAAGCCACAGATCGCGTGTTAGAACAGAAGATCAAGGATACATATGTTGATGTTGAGAATGAGACGCGAGGCATCAAGGTAGCTTCCATCCAGAATGGCGCAGTGCACCTAGCATGACAATTAATCACATGAAATCTAGTAAGGAAGAACATACCCACGTAGGTCACAGGCTTTGTCATTGACCTCGCAGGGAAATGAATGGAAGGCATACAGATGAACTGGGTGAAGTACCTAGTTAACCAGTTGGAATTAAACTGTCGTGAAACTTAGGATCAGGGCTACGAGTTCCACTTTAGCTGGCTCCTGATCCTCATCGCGTTTATTTCTTGGGAGATTCTGGAAGGTGTGATCTTCTCGGACATTGAGTCATTCGAGCCACTTGTTGCGAACTTCGCCATGCTTTGGTACTCAAGCAACATGGGAAAAAAGTGGCAATCAAACGTAGTCTTTCACACATAATATCTCCAGCTAAAGAGGGCTATTGAATTTGAACCTCGCATGACGTCGACCACCCTACAGTGGTTCCGACCCCTCATGAATTTTTGCGCAAATTGACACTTCATCTATATCATTTCTCAAGCCAACGAACATAAGGAAGAGATTCAGTCGTACTACAAGCTCACAGAAGAGGACCTCACGTAGATAACTAAGGACTGGTTAGCAGAATTCCTTATCCCCGCTCACCCTGTAGAGATATATGATCATGAACTTGACAGCCCAGAGGCCGCTCACAAAGAACATGACCAAATAAGGAAGAAGACCGAAGAAGTCCAAGACTTAAGCAGTGCCTCAGAAAATACTGCTTCAGTATCACCTGGCCAAGGGGGTGATGGAGAAGTAGAAGAGATAAATGGAAAAGAAGATGAGTAGAAATAAGGCTAAGTAACACCACCTAGAGATGAGGCTGGCCCCTTGAATAAGAGGAAGGTTTCTCCCCTGAAACCCTCTTCCTGAAATAAATCCATAGCCACCTTGACCAAGATGCAGGCTATGCTCATTGTTGATGACTTTGACTTCATCATCACAGCGGTAAACAACTCCTTGCAGGACATATTGCAGAAACAAGAAGCCAAGCAGGAGGAGATGTATGACAGAATCGAGGTCGAACTCTGAGGGTTACAACAGGCCCTTCAGTCTATTCGCACAGTGTCCATTATGCCCCTTCCATTGGGAGAACCAAAGTTGGGAGATGAGCCAGCCCAACTCAGTCAACTAGCTGATGCGACTGAAGCTCTCCTTCGTCGCACATAGGAATAAAATAAACAAGCCACCCAGGCCCTGAAGCAAGTGCAAGAAGTACTCATAGAACAATGTCGACTTGCAGAGAAGGAGAAGGTTTCCCTCTAGACAAAGTTTGAAGAGGAGAAAGCACAGATTCAGCGAGAAAAAGAACAGTTGCTCACAGAGAAACTCTAAGTGAAAGAAGCAGTCAACAGATCACTTCACTCTGTGATAGGCTTAGAGACAAAGGCATAAGACCACATCGAGCATCAATTAGAGCAGCTCGCAGAAGCTATCCAGTAGCTACAACAAATAATAGCATTCTTAGAGCTTCGCACAATGCCTGACACCTCGCAGGATGTGAGAGATCAAAGAGATGAGACTGCTCAAAGCACAGTTGAGAGAATAAAGGCCCTTGCCATGGAATGTAAGAAACTAAGTGATCGTAGTGCCCAGAATTTTGAGCAACTCATTGAGAATCCAAAACTGAAGGCACTAGAATCACATCTCCAGGAGGCGAAGTAGCAAGCTGAAACAATACAGGCACAGTTGAAGCCCCTAACAACTGTTGAAAGGATGAAATGACCCCAGGAGTAGCGCACCACTCAACTGTGGGTCCACACCATTCAGAGTAGAGTCATGGAAGTGACTTAGAGGCTCCAACCTATACATGATGAGTCTTTCCAACTTTTCTCAGAGATCGAAGGCCGAGGAGTAGAACCGGAGCAAGTCACCACTACAATTGAACAACGCCTAGAGGGACCTATCAACGAAGTTGTTATCCAAGATTTCGCTAAGCAGGAGGCCATGGCATAGCAAAAAGTCAAATCATCTTAAGCCAAGATCGAGGCTTTTGAAGTAGAGCTACCAATATCAGAGTGACTCGGGACGAGTCACAGGTGAGTGTTAGGGGCATGTTGGCCCTTGACCAAATTTTGAGGATTCTTGGTCATGTTTGACCTAGTTTTGGGACTTTGAAAGCCTTTCAAAGGCGGAGGACAAGACGAAGCGGAGATCGTGGGATCTTGGCCCCTTTTTAGGTATTTTTGGTTTTTGGGTTTATGTAATGGGTATGGGAATGTCGGCCCATGGGTTTACCCATGTGTAAGCCCGATTTTGTAATGTATAAATAGAAAGCTAGGTGATGTAAGAGAGCACGTAAGTGTGCTAAGTGATAGAGTTCGATCCATGTGATAGAAGGTTTGTAAGTCATGCTAAGTGCAAGTAATAGTTGTAAGTGCTTCGTGCATACTGTGTGAGGCTTGCAGAGCTAAGTGCAAGTGATTGTAAGAGACTGTGGAAGGCTTTGTGCTATAATTCAGGGAAGGAGGATCTAGCGAAGAGTGCGCAGATATCATGTCCTTTATGAAGTTGATCTTGAGGCTCTGTGCATGTAAGATGATTGAAAGATGATAATAAAGAAGACGAAGACTTGGTGAGCCTAGGGGTGGGGGTGAAGCACGTATATCCTATGTTGTGAATGCTTTGTGCTTTTGGTTGTTCTTTTGTTTATGTGATTATATGCTTAGTGCGATGTTAAATGATAGATGAATCTGATATGATATTTTAGTGCTAAATAATGTAAATGAATGCTAGATCTGATCTCTAATTGTATGCTTAGTGCTTGAATCTATTGGATCTGTGTGAATATTGTGTTGATCTGTTGTTAGGGTTTAGCTGCGTTGTGGATTAAAGATGAATACTAATGAACTATAATAACTAAGTACTTCGTTAAGGTGTTACAATCACATATATGTGTCCCAACTAAGGTTGCAGACACTGGAGTCCTTCAACCACCCCTGCCTCTACCTCGGGTGATACTTCATCTGCTTCGCAGGTGTTGCCAAAAGGGCTGGTAGTTAGGGTTTTGTTGGTGCGTTGTTGTAGCGTTGAACCCTAGATCTGCCCCTGTGCCAACAGGACACCTACAACTTTGAAGCAGTCATTGAGGTGTTTTTCAAGGTAGAGAATATCATCTCTCGTGTCTTCCTATGCATATCCAATTGGTCCAGTGGATGGAAATCCTTTAAATAAAACTCAAAGGTAGTCTTATTATAGTCTGTATCTGTTTTGGGATGAGGAACTTGTGCTTGCAAGAATGACATTTGCATTCTTCCTCTCTCTGTTTCAAATGATGACAACAGCCTGTGTTGAGCAGTGGAGGTCTTCTTCCAGAACTGAGCATAGGTGTTGTTGTTGAGGAACTCATTTCTTTGTTTGATCTGTTTGTACTTGTCAAAAATATTTTACTATGTTTTCACATGAGATTATTCGTCTGTCAGAGTAGGGTATGTTTATCTTTGAGATGTTGGTGATGATGTAGACACTATGAACTGAATTTCTGAGTAGGATGAAGAGTGGGGTCCCTCCATGACTATGGTGTACTTCATTTCTCCTTCCTTGAGCAAATTGGGTGCATGACTGGTCTTGGCCCTCTTTCTTTAAACTTGGAAATCCTCGGTTGATACCTCTGTGACTGAAGTAGAAACCTCCTTTATTGATCTCTTCTCTGCTTTCTTTTGAGGTGTGTTAGTATGTGAGGCAATTACAGGGGCAGGTTGTTCCTCTGTTTCTAGCAATGTTTTCTCCTGTCGCTCTGTCTGTTTCATGTATTTCTCCACATATGGCTTTTGTGTGTGAGTATAAGAAGTGCTCCTTTGTTTGACTTTGAGCTCTAATATGACACAAAATGGGTCATAAGCCCAAGTGGAACTCTGAGTTAACCTCATCTATTTCAAGAGGTTATCTGCTTCTTCTCTCATTGATCAGTTGTTGGAGATGAAAGGGCCAATCCAAGTCTTGATTCTGAGTTGTTCCTTCTTTTTTGTTGCAACAAAGTGGATATCATCCGAGTTCACCATACGCCTTATGTATTATAGTGAAAAAATCCTCACAGGGAGGTATTTGGGAAATCGATAAGGTGGAAGATCACACCCATACACTCTTATCTATGTGTGATTTTGGTATAAATACCAATCCATTGTCTTAGCTAGGTCAGAAAGGTGCAGGATTCTCTATATTTCTTCATTGATACTTGGATTTGTGTTGTTGTTCAACATGCAAACCACTGGGTGATAGAACTGGTCTATGAAATCCTTGAAACTGTACTCTGCTGAATTTTTCCTCACTAATGAGGTCCATGAGGTCACTGACTATGGGTTTCCTTCCTGGTTCAATTTATGAAATGCAAATGGAAACCTGTCTAACTGAAAAAACATGAATATATAAACCAGGACTAAGGAATATCTGAACATTCCTTCAGTTGAAAACCTGAAAAGATGATCATGAATGTTATCAGCCAGAAATTGACTGAAATTGAATTTAATTATGGCTCTTTCTTCTGTGGAAAAGATAGATAGAAAACCTAGAATAGGCTCATCTACCCATTCATCTGAGAAATAAACTAACAGGTAAAATATAATGGAAATGATCTGGTTGGTCTTGATAGTGAAGATGGAGCATGATTAAGGGGGATTTTTCTTGGGTAATTGGGCGTCTTCTGGTAGAAAAATCTAAAAAATCTGGTCTCTTTGGGGGAAGGTGAGCTTCTCGTACAGGTCATTTAGGGATTCAATGGAAAAAGGGATGGCTACATCGTTTCTATGGATTTGCAGCATCTGGTCAATGGATTCATAGGTGACTGTGAACAGGGTTTTGCCAGAGGAAGAAACAATGGCCCTTTGGTCGGGTGAATAGCGAGCTTGGCATCTGAGGGAGAATTCAGGGAAATGGTGATTTTGTGGGAACATATACATAAGTAAATTGGACTCCCAGAGTCGAATTTCATCACTCTGGTCCAAGAAGATGTCCTTTAGCCAAGAGTGCAATTCAAAGAAGTCAAATTCGCACCTCGGATTTGTGATTTTATAGTCCTTATCCGCCAGAGGTATGTGGTCCTGGTCGACGAGAGGGGGAAGGATCGAGTTCTCATATGTATCAGCCGATTTGGCCTTGGGGGGCATGATTAAAAAATATTAAAGAAAATTAATGGTGGATTGTGATTACCCAGGGAAACAATACGCATGTTGACTATGGATGTTGTGGTGGTTGGCTTGACAGCTTGATTTGGCATGGTGTCCACAATGTCTGCATCAACAAATGGCAGTAAGGGTGATGAAACAGGGTTTTAAAGCATGCTGAAGGTGTCCGTTATGGCGTGGGGTGGTGACGGGGCAGTTAACAATCATGAGGAGTGATTTAATTGGGTAACGGGTATGTAGGATGGGACATATGGCAGGTGGAAGTAGGGTACAGTGGCAGAGTGAGGTGAGTGGTATTGGGTAGTGGTTTGGGGGGATTTTAGAGTGGAGGGTAGGTGGTAAGCGAATTTCAGAGGGGTGGTCCAAAATTTTGTGAGAGTGCCACGTTAGGTGGGACCGACACAGGGGGAGACCACTTTTCAGACCCCCCCTCCACCGTTAAAGGTAGAAAGGTCAAGGGGGTCCGAAATGTGTTGAGGACCGTTGATCTGCCCAATGATGGATGTTTCCACTGACAACATGTGCGAGAATTACCCACTACACGACAAAGTGTCTTTTCCATTAATAACTTAGGATAAAAAATATGTGTTGGGTAAAGCTAAGCTTACCTTTTCCATTTTACACCATGATCTTATTTTCCTAAGGCTACAATAATCAAATTTAATCAATCAAGGGGTATTTTGACATCCCCTTTCAACTTTTATTGAAACCAAAATCACTAACCTATCTCCTAACCTATTCATCCAACATATTAATCCAATTTAGACTGTTGGATTAATTATTACTCTAACCTA